>JADRCD010205863.1:0-14826 GCA_019843815.1 Montemys delectorum | reverse complement strand
TTGGTTGGTTGGTTGGTTGGTTGATTGGTTGGGTTTTTTTTGTTTTTTGTTTTTGTTTTTTGAGGCAAGTCTTGCTTGGTAGACCAGGTTCCTTCAAATTCCTAACATCTGCCTCAGTTCCTGAGTTTTGGGATTGCAAACAAGCTAGAGTTTTCACGTTTTCAGTGTTTGCAATCAACTCCCTTTTGATGCTAAAACTGCCCCTAATTTGGCTTGTGGGAAATCCTCCAAGCAGGCTCCTGTGATTTCAAATACACCTTTGGCACATATTCCATATAATAAACAATGGCTATACTATATACTGTATAAAATAGAATTATAACTTATAACCTATGATAACAGTTTCAAGATGGCAAAACTTTATTCACCAAGCCAACCCAGGAAGCCACCCTGCTGCACTCAGGCTGGTAGGAAATCAGGCTGTGCTCTCTACTCATCCTCCAGGGAGCTAGATCATACTCTCTGTAACAATCAGTGCTGGAGTTACAGGTGTGTGTGTCCCTGCCCCCAGTGTACAAAGTGTTTCATGAGCCCAAGGCTTCATATATGTCAGGCACTTTACCGGCTGAAACTATATCCCCAGTCCTTGTCTCCACTCCCAACTTAGTCAACTATGCCCTTCTATGGCAGCCAAATAAGGTGACTGGCTTCCAACAAGTGACCTCCAGCAGTCCAGTGCCCAGCCTCCAAACAAGGCACAGCTGAGCAGCCCCTTCCTCCCAGAGCAGCCTCCTCTGCCTGCCCTGGACCCTCTGCAAACCCAAGTCATGACTTGGACTGACTTTCTCCCTCTGTGTACCAGATTCTCAAAAGACAGCCTCTGCTTTTTAACTTTTATTTTTATTATTTTTATATGTACATTATTTTATTTTATAACTTTTAATCTTTTAGTTTTGAGCCTCTGCTGTTCTCATTTGGTTTGTTGTGAGTTATTTGCAAACTTTATCTACATATAACTTACATGCAACATGTGCCCTTTTAGTGCTGGCTCGATTAGTTTTAGTAAGTGTACATGTCTGGGTAACAAGATAAAGAACAAACACATAGACCTGGGTAACCACACACAATGCACCTATGACCCTAAGTTTCTTAGCCTTCCTCCTCAGTGGATTCCTCTTTTCTCCCATTTCTAGCACCTGCTGATCTTAAGACTATAACTATGGGTTAGTTTGTCTTTTTTTTTCTCCTAAATCCTGTGGATATATCTTACTCAACTGGAACCAAGAGTTCTGGGTTTTGTTTTTTGTTTTTGTTTTTGTTTTTGTTTTTTTAAAGTGGAAAATAGGATGTGGAGGCTGGGGAGGTTCCTTAGCAGTAAGTGCACTTGGATGTTCTTCCAGAGTTTCTGAGTTCAATTCCCAGCAATCCCAGAACAGCCCATGGTTCAAGGCCCTCTTTTGGTAATGCAGGCATATTCGCAGACAGGATATACATAAATTTACAAAACTTAAAACACCAAGAGTGGGCGCTAGCTGCACTTACAGTTACCGCAGAGGCACAGCCATCCTGCTTTGCCTGGGGGGTGGGGTGGGCTCCTTTTAGATTTACGTGTATAAAGATTTTCTCTGCATGTATGTATATGTCCCATTCGTGTGCCTGAAACCAGCTCAGGTCAGAAGAGGACATTATGGATGATTGTGAACTGCCATGTGGGTGCTTAGAATTGAGCTCTGGTCCTCTGCAAGAGTGATAAAAGTTCTTAACCACTGAATCATCTCTCTAGCCTTTGCCTGGGAGTATTCAACTAAATAGCCATTGCCCCAGGAAACCACTTCAATACCTGGGAAGAGGGGATAATCCATCACCCTTCAAAGCCCTTCAAAGAGTTAAGACTTTTAAAAAAAAAAAGGGGGGGGGCAGATATTAATTGTAAAAAATAATGGGCTTCATTATATCTTCAAAAAAAATTTTTCTTTTTTAAAAATATATGGAACGCTTCATGAATTTGCATGTCATCCTTGCGCAGGGGCCATGCTAATCTTCTCTGTATCGTTCTAATTTTAGTATATGTGCTGCCGAAGCGAGCACAAGATCAACATTTTTTATGTATATACCTATGTACCTGTATGGTCAGACTCCCCTGGAGCTGGAGTTACAGGTGGTCATGAGCCACCTGATACAGATGCTGGGAACTGAACTCAGGTTCTCTGGGAGAGCAACACATGCTCTTAACCCATGAGTACTCTGGTAATGTCTCCAGGCCCTCATTATTTTTATACATGTATATATGGTACTTTGGTCATATTTATACCTCATTACTATTTTTTGTCCTTCCTCTTACTGGTCCCCTAAGACAATTTAAAACGTGTCCAAGAAGCTGGAGAGACAGCTCAGTCATTACAGCACTGGCTGTTATTACAGAGACACAGGTATAGTTCCCAGAACCTAAATGGTGGTTCCCAACCCTCTGTAACTCCAGTTCCAGATCTGCCACACACCCACAGGCTGTAAGTCATCAACAAATTCCCTTACTGTATAGAGACTATCCATAAGTTCTGTGATTCTAGAGAACCCTAATACAATGTATTCAAATGTGTGTGTGTATACCACAGTAAACCACATATATGCCTACAGAGACCAGAAATGATCATCAGATCTTCTGGAACTAGAGTTACAATTATGAGCCACCATGTGGATGCTGGGAATTGAATCCAGGTCCTCTGAAAGAGCAACAAGTACTCTTAATCACTGAACCATCTCTCCAGCCTCAAGTTGATATTTCAATTTCAAATAGTGTTTCTGAATTTCTTTGGTATCTGAATTTGTATCTCATTTTCCTTTTACACTAGAAATCTTTGGAAAAAGTAACATTAAAATGTTTGTACTACAACATACATAACTTCAAAACCACAGCAACAATGTTATAATTACAAATCACTTAGTGAAACTGATTCTTAGGTATGTACGACAGAGCCCTCCATAGGCACAGTGCCAGAGTGTGGAATTCAAACACCGCAGCTATATTCTTTCTTTTGTATATCTCAGTTCCACTATCAATTTTACTTAAGAATGAATTGGTTCGTTTCGATTTACTTTGGACTTTGGAGGGCTTCTTTGTTTTACCTATTAGCTTCATAAATTTTGAAAACTCAGAGAAGTCTTGTTTCTACTTTTATCTCTTACAGCCATTACCCTCTTTTTGAGTAACTATTAAGATTCTGCAATATCCTTCCATCTTCCCAATATGTGCCTACATATATGTGTATATGTATTTCTACATCTTGCTTTATTCACTCATCCCGGGACTCATTCCAAAGGAACACATAACTATTGATGACTGCGTCCTCACCAGGAAACAGGATTTCAATGTATGTTTCCATTATAAACAAAGTTGATCATCCTTCTTCTATGGACTATTTAAGGATCTCTTCTCTGTGAATCATCCGTTCACGTCCTTCCCCATTTTCTTTAGTTTTCCAAGGACCCTGCGATGTACACTGCAAATGTTTTCTCTTAGCCTAGTGGGATACCATGTTGTCTCTACTGTAATTGTATCCTTATAAAGATCTCAGCCAGGAGACCTTCGCTGGGGATTAACGGCTCTCTAGTCTTAGTCTCTAAAAGCGACTAAGCCTAAATATGACGGTCCCATCTGGGAAGTGCTGAAGAGACGTAACGTCGTTCTTCCTGTACTCCAGGCATCTTTACAGGAGTGATTTCTCGGACTCCAGAATCCTCACTCGGCTGCCTTCCCGGGGCTTCCAGTCTGCAACCTGCCCTGGAACTGCCCACACGCGCAGCCTCCTTGCTCCTCGATTCAAGCCCAGAGACGCCCCGGGAGCGAAGCCGGCGGCCGCAGGGACAGCGACGGCTTCTTAAGGCCCCCAAACTTAGAAAAAGAGGGGCACTTAAGCGTGAAGCGGCTGTCTCCGCGTTCCGGCACCGCGCGCGGAAGCATCCTTAGCTGTGCGCTGTGAGAGTGCGGCGAATAGCCAATCACGCACTTGCCGGCTCGGATTCCTCCGCCCAGGCCGCGCAGCAGCCGCAGGTGGCCCCGCCGAGCGTGTCCGGCTGCGGCCGCCGTCCCGAGATGCCTCGCGGGTGACCTCCGACCTCGCGGCCCCGCCCTTCTCTCCGGCCGCTTCCCTCCCCAGCCCCGCTGAGCTTGCCGAGCCCCCACGGGGCAGGTGCGGGCTTCCGCGGACGGTCTGGGTGCGGCGGCGGAGTGCTGCTGCCTCTCCGCGCCCCGAGGCCCCGAGCGGGCCCAGCCGGCCTCTTCTCGCCGGAGGCGCCCGCGAGGCGCGTCTCGGGTGAGTGGGCCACGGGCGGGGGTATCGGCGGCGCGCTCGGGGCGGGGCGCACTCGAGTCGGGGCGGGGCTGGCGGCGGGGCCTGGTTTCCTCCCTCAGCGCCATTTTGTGGCTGCGAGACCCGCAAATAAAGGCGATCGCCAGCTAGCGCTGCGGCGGGAGGAGCGCGGGGGGGGGGGGCCGGCGGCGGCGCGGCCTCGGCCTGTGTGACTGGCGGCGCCCGCGCAGCCTCGGGCTGGGAAGGTAGGTGCAGCCGGCAGCGGGGACGGCCACGAGGGCCGGCGGGGCCGGGAAGCGAGGCGCGGCCGCCCTGGACCTTGGGAAACTCCAGGCCCGGATGAGGACCGGGCCTGCGGCCGCGCAGGCTTCCCGTTAGGCAGAGCGGTTTGCTGCCCGTGGGGATACTTGCACCGCTTCACGGCCATTCTACTTCCGTCCCTGACGGCCAGGGACAAGGCGGGCGTTCCCGGGGCCGGGGAGGCGGGGAGGCCGGAGGCCGCCCTCTCGGAGCTGACTGGCCATGCCGGTCCTTTCCCCGCCTCTGTTGCCCCCTTCCACCTTCCAGGGTTCGTCACCCGGGACCCAGAGGTACCCACAGTTCTGTACGACAGAAGTGAAGCATTCTGTTCTTTAAAAAAAAAAACAAAACAAAAAAAAAAAAACGAAGTTCACGTCACGCAGTAGCTTGTCATTGCAGCCACGACGTTCTCCTGTGGACTTCCATTTTTACATAAGTGCATGCATTGTGAAAGTAGTTAATTTTTTTTGACAGCTTAGTGGAATTTTTCGTGAACTTTTAGTCTAGTTTTGGACCTCTGTAAGGCTGATTTGACCGTACTTAAAATTCTTTTTCTTAAGATGGTGCACAGTAGGAAAAGGCCTAAGTTTTCCTGTTTGTGTGCATGTTTTATGGGGTGGGGGCAGGTAGGCCTGTGTATGCATGCTAAGCCAGCATTCTGCCGTTCAGCTATTCCCCGAGCCCACAGTCCTTGGTTTGATAATGAGGAAGTAAGTTAATTTGACCCCAAAGGACTAAGACACTGTAAACTGGTTGTAAAGATCGGTGAGCCTTCAAGGAGCGTGTTATAGTCTTACGTTTTATTTAAACCCTTTTCATCGTTTTCACTCTATAGCCTAGCTTTTTCATTTAGTTAATTTTATTTGGAAAGATAAGTGGAAGTCGCAGATCAGTTACTACAAATTCTAATTTCCCCCCCTTTAGCTTATATATTTGAGCATTGGGGCTGAGAGTTGGCTCAGCAGTTAAGAGCACTTTTTGCTCTTCCAGCACCCAAATGATGGATGGCTCATGACCATCCTTAACTCCCTACTTCCCTCTTGACCTCAGTGGGTGGCATCAGACATGCACGTGATGCACATATATACATGCAAAACATTCATAAAAATTTTAAATGCCTTTTTAAAAAAACAAGCATCAGGTTTTCTTATAGGTAAACATGTAGACTTTTGAAACTATTGAAAACAGACGTTTTTGAGGTGGCTAGGTTTCACTCACTCATTCATTCATTCATTCATTCACTACTGCTCGGCAATTGAGGAAGATTGCAGTCTACAGGATGGCTTCTGATGTGATTGGAACTGAATTTTAAGGATTTGGGCAGATGTGTTTCTAAGAGTGCTTTAGTTCTTCACTCTTAAACAAATGAGATGAGTGTGTTTGTACACTATTTAAATTATGGTTTGTAATAACCTTTTGATGTATTTGGACAGAGCATTACCATTTTCAAAGTCCCTCCTGTCTTTTGTGTATATAATGTAGGCTCCTCTTGAAAATACTGTTAGCCGTCTAGATTTTTGGTGTATAATATAGTTGTATTGCTTGTATCATGCTCTTTAGAAGTTTTACTTTATCAGCTTTAGCAAAGCAAGATGCAAGATAGCATTCTTACCTTTATCTCCCACTTTCTTCCTCTAAATACTTTATATTTCTTGTCACTAACCAAGCTTGGGAAATTTTTTCAGTATTCCCATAATTGAATAAGCTATTGGTATAAGGTGTTAGGCATTTCCATCAGACTAGAATTCAGTGTTCTTTGCCCTAAAGATGAAGTTGGTAGAGTTTATTTTCTATGTTGATTGTGTTCAAGCAATCCTTGTTTGTATAGTGTTTTTATGGTACTAATAACAGATCTGCAGCACTTTGTGCACCAAACAACACTGGCATTCTCTTTGGCTGGTATGGAAACTAAAGCCCAAAGAATTAAGTGACTTGATCAAATAAACCTGTGAGACTGAAGTAGTGTTCTGATTTCTAGGAGTCCCCTTCTCCTGCAGTGCTGAGGCTCTAGCACTGCCAGACGATGCCATTTCTTACATCCATTGTGATTAATTTTAGCGAGGTATATACATGTCTTCTTGCATAACTTACCTTGGCCCGTGATTGCCTTTCTCCAGAGAGTACTAAGTTGCCTAACTTAGGATCGTAGTGTTATGATCTGGAATGCTAGGCACTTAGTCAACTAAAACAATTCCACAACCTAAGCTAGACTGTAAGAGTAGATGGCATTCTCAATTGAGATATTTTCTTTGAACTGTCTACACAAATAACTTAAATTTAAAAATACATTTATTCTGTTTTATGTTATGGTTGTTTTGTCTGTATGTCTGTCTCTGTACCATGTCTATGCGGTGCCCTTGAAGGTTCAGAAGAGGATGTCAGATACCTAGAACTGGAGTTAGAATTGTTAAGAGCTACAGTGTGGGTGCTGGGAATTAAACCTAGGTCCTCTGAAAGACCAGTCAGTATTCTTAACTTCTGAGCCATCTCTCCAGCTGCTTCTCCCTTGTGTTGGAAGGTTGCCAAATTATTCGTGTTTGAATTTTTCTGTTTTGCCTTTGTTTTTTGTTTTTTGTTTTTTAAGATGGTGTGTCTCTGTGTAGCCCTGACTGGTCTGCAGCTTCCTTGCTGTATAGAACTTGAAGGTCTCCAGCCTCTGCCTCCTGCATGCTGTGCTAAACCATGTGCAGCCTCTGCCTCCTGCATGCTGTGCTAAACCATGTGCCGTGCCGTGGTGGGCAGATTTTCTTGTTGTGCTTTTCTGTTTTTTGACACAGGGTCTCATTCGCTGTGGCCCTGACTGCCTACAACTCAATAAGTCCTGGTTATTCAAAATGGAAAAGTGTGTATTTTTTTCCTCGTTTGCAGTTCAAGAGTCCTGCATGTGCTTAGCACGCAGTATACAACTACATTACGTCCTTTACCCATGTGATACTTTTTTAAAAAATATTTATTATTAATAGTGTGTGCCATGTTCTGCTCTCATGTATGCCTGCATGCCAGAAAGGGCATTGAATCTCACTATAGATTGTGAGCCACCATGTGGTTTCTGGGAATTGAACTCAGGACCTCTGGAAAAGCAACTAGTTGGTCCTAACTGCTGAGCCATCTCTCCAGCCCCTAAAGATTTATTGTGTCCTAGTGTGCATATCCTTGCCTGTGGAGGCCAGAGGTGTTGGTTCTCCCTGGTGCTGGAGTTGTGAGCCACCTTATGTGAATGCTGGGAACTGAATTCAGGTCTGTTTTGAGAGCAGTTAACTGCTGGGCCATCTTTCCAACCCAAGAATTCATGTTTTAATTGTGTATAAATTACTACTTCAAAATAATTTTGGTTAAAAAAATACTGTCCGTGAAACTGAGTCAGGTACTGTTTAATGCTTAAAATCTTCAAATGAAGGTTTTATATTTGTTAGATTAGCTGTCCCTATTCTGTATAATGCATTGTTTAAGGTCCATTTGTTACATGTTTCTGTCTTTAAGGTATATGTACTTTCTATTTAACATTGTTAGAACGTAGTGAATCACACGATGGATTCTGCTTAACTGTCACAACATAATGCTGTAGAAGTCAAGACCAGCCAACTAGTGGCTGGTGCTGTCCTTCTAATTCTTCAGCAACATGCCTCATTGGTCAACACGTTTAAAAAATTACATAACCAGCCCAGCACTTGGGAGGCATAGGCAGGCGGATTTCTGAGTCCTAGGCCAGCCTGGTCTACAGAGTGAGTTCCAGGACAGCCAGAACTATACAGAGAAACCCTATCTCGAAAAACAACAACAACAAAAAAATTACATAACCATAATGATGAAAGGGTTAGCAGCAAGGAAATTTGGTGAAAGTTACAGGGGGTACTCACGTCTTTGTGCCTTTTTTCGTTAATTGAAACTATCCTGAGCTAACACTTAACTAAAATGTGAAGAGTCCTGAGTTAAATCCCTTTCACTACAATGAATGAAGGGACCAAATTACTGTGAAATACAAGATTGTTTTAATAACTATTTCATGTTAACATTTGCTACTAAGTGGTTCAAAAGAAACAGTTTTGTTTTAACTTTGAAGAGAAAAAAACTTTAATGGAAAGAAAATCGACTGAAAATCTTTCCTCCTATCCCCCTCCCCTTTTTTTTAAGGTACAAGATGACCAACGAAGAACCTCTTCCTAAAAAGGTATGTTTCAGCAACTTCAAACACAATTTTTTTGTTTTTGTTTAAAGTTTAAAGGACTATTCTATGTCCTTAATTTTCACTTCCTTTCCCTTATACTATGTTTGCATCAGGGGACCAGAAAGTGTTAAGATGTGTTTTTGTATATGCTCAGCTTCACAACTTCTAGAAGGCATTACAGGAGTCCTGTGATCTTCAATTCTTAGTCTGTATTATACTGCCATATACACGCATAAACAATTTCTGAATATATCACAGATTTTACACATATGTATGTATATGTTCCTATTTTTTTTCTTTTTGTTAAACCCCCGGGGTTGTAACTTAAATCTATCCCTCTGAATATTTTTTCAGGGCTACAACTAATTAGTTCTTGTAGTCTGTTTTTTTTCCCCTTTATTTTCTAACTTTTAATTTTCTGGTTCTATAGTCCTTTACTGATTTTAACTATCATTACTTATAGATAATACTACATATATTCTGAGGTTCTGTTAAACAGTGTGATATAGGCTATGGAAGGATTTGTAATTCATTTTGGAAAAGGGTTATATAAAATTCTGCCTGAAGTTATGGAGTCAACATTACTCAAGAGTGAATAACAAACTAAGTATTTGTGGGAATTGTGGTTTGCTTTTCTCTGGTTCAGTGTTTTTCCTGTTTTGTATTGTAACACTGGTGTTACTGGTTAATACTTAGAAACATTTTAAAGAAAGTGTTTTCTGTGCTTCTAGGAATCAAAGTAGGCTTTATGCATATTCTGCAGACACTTCTTTTACCTAGGCTCCCTCCTCCAAGAATTTGGTTTTTTCGAGACAGGGTTTCTCTGTGTAGCCTTGGCTGTCCTGGAACTCACTCTGTAGACCAGTCTGGTCTCGAACTCAGAAATCCCCCTGCATCTGCCTCCCAAGGGCTGGGAAAGGCGTGCACCACCACCGCCTGGCTGAGAAAGCATTTCTAAATGCATGAAACAATTTCAGCTTAGGTTCTACTCTTAAAAAAAAAAATTATTTAATGTATTTGAGTATACTGTAGCTATCTTCAGACTCACCCTGAGAGGGGAATCAGATCCCATTACAGATGGTTGTGAGCCACCATGTGGTTGCTGGGAATTGAACTCAGGACCTCTGGAAGACCAGTCAGTGCTCTTAACCACTGAGCCATGTTTCCAGCCCCCTAGGTTCTACTTTTAAACTATTAGAAAGTTATAGATTGGTAAGACGTTTTAAAAGATTTAAGAACATTCTATGAGCCTCTTTCAAAATTGATATCTGGATTAATAGGTTAAAACTAGGGAACTGGTACACTCATTTTTTCAAACATTCCCTATGTGTAAAACTGCAGTTCTGTCTCAAGATAAGCCTCTGAATCCTTACCACAGGCTCTCCCGCAGGCACTTTGATCCCCTCCCTCCTGCCCCAGGGAAGTCATGCATGTATGTCCTTCTTAACATCATTTTTCACTTAGCATAACTTCCTTAAAATTCGTATCGTATCAGTAGTCTTGTTTCTACTTGCTGCTGAAGAATATTGACTATATGGCTGGATTGCAGTTTTTTGTTTTCTGGTTTTTCAAAATGGCTTGTCTTTCTCTGTGTAGCCTTGGCAGTCCTAGAATTCCATCTGTAGAACAGGCTGGCCTTGAACTCACAGGTATTCACCTGCTTCCCTGTATTGTAGTTTTACAAGCTTTTAACTGTTAAAGGACACTTGGAGGATCTGTTTGGACAGTCACAAATAAAGCTACTTTGTTTTAACTGTGTGCTCAAGGATGCAAATACGGGTTGATGTGGCATGTGCAAGTTTAATTTGGTTGATGTGAGTTTTTCATTTTTAGTAAGGATTTTTGTTTGATTGGTTTTCATTTTTAATTTTTTTTGTGTATCTGTATGTTGGGGATGCTCCAAAGTGGAAAAATGGTGTCCTCTGGAGCTGGAGTTACAGACAGGTGTCTACCCCCTGTCTGATGTAGGTATTGTAAACTCAACTGGTCCTGTGAAGAGTTCCAAGCACTGTTAACCACTAAGCTCTCTCCAACCTTCACATTTAGTTTAAAGCTATTTTTCAGAGTTGTTCCTGTGGAAACCTCTTTGCACTCTGAAAGAATACTCAGTCTGTTTTTAATTTTCTTTCTAGGTCCGACTGAGTGAAACAGACTTCAAAGTTATGGCACGGGATGAGTTAATTCTAAGGTAAAATATTCTTTCATCAAAAATTTATAAACATACCATGACTACTTACCATTATGCCATTTCTAGTTTGGGTTTGCTTGTTTTGTGGGATTTGCTTGTTACTGATTATGTTTGAGACAGGGTCTTCCTATGGAAGTTAAGATCTTCTTGCCTTAGCCTACCAAGGGATAGGAATACAGGCATGTCTCCTGCAGTAGCTGACATGGTTGTTTTGTATTGTTTGTTTGGGAGTTGGTTTAGTTTGTGTTTTTTTATTTGGTTGGTTGGTTGGTTGGTTGGTTTTGTGGGGTGGGGATTGGGGTATGTGTGGGGAGTTATTTTTCTTCTGTTTTGTTTTTGTTCGGTGTTTGTTTGTTTGTTTGTTTGTTTTGAAACATGGTTTCTTTGTGTAGCTCTGGCTGTTTTGGAACCTCTAACCCAAAGAGTTCCACCTCTCTTTAAACCCCACTGCTGGAATTGAAGGCATGTGCCACTATTACCTGGTCCAATCTGACTTTTTTTTTTTTTTTTTTTTTTTTTTTAATGTTAATATATCCTCAAGTCACTTGGTATTTTTTTTTTAAGACATGTTGCCTATGGTTCTTCAGTATATAAGCAAAAAGAACTATAAAATTAGTTTAGGTGATTTCTAGATTGACGTAGACTAAATTTTCTTTTAGAGCTAAAATACTCAGTTACACAGGAAGCATTTATATTTAATATATACCTTGGTAGAGGATGTGTTTAGTTTAATATATCAGCAAGCACGAGGAGGGCATGATGGCTCAGTGGGTAAAGGCCCTTTCTGTGTAGACCTAGCTGTAGCCTAAGCTTAATCCCTGGAACCAACATAAAGCTGGAAAGAAAGAAAAGACTATCTCTTAGCCTCTTCCACATGTGTACCATGGCAAATGTGAGCCCAAACACAATAATACGTTTTTACCAAAAACTATAGACATGGATGTTTTTCTGAAACAGGGTATATTCAAGTTGGCCTCAAATTGGAGGTCTGCCTCAATCTTCTGAATGTTAGAAATACAGGAGTGTACTATAATAGTCTGCTCAGTAGTCTTTCTTCAATACAATGGTTTTCCTTTGTCATGTAACATTTTAAAAGTTGCAGTCAAAGGATGATCCCTACTCCTAACCCCACCCCTAGGTTTTTCAAGACACGGGGTTTTTTGGTTTTTTTGGTTTTTTTGTTTTGTTTTGTTTTGTTTCCGAGACAGGGTTTCTCTGTGTAGCCCTGGCTGTCCTGGAACTCTGTAGACCAGGCAGGCCTTGAACTCAGAAATCTGCCTGCCTCTGCCTCCCAAGTGTTGGTGTTATAGGCGTGTGCTGCCGCCACCACCACTGGGCAGGACAGGGTTTCTATATATAGTCCTGGCTGTCCTAGAACTCTGCAAGCCAGGCTGGTCTCGAACTCACAGAGATCTGTCTGCCTCTGCCTACCAACGCTGAGATTAAAGTTACCACTACCTGGTTCCTGTTTGTTTTGATATGAGATAGTCTTGCTAAGTTGCCAAGTTGGCCTAGAGCATGCCATCCTCCTCCAGCCTTTGTGGTTAACTAGGATTGTAGGCCGGTTACCACCATGCCCAACCTATGTACGTTCTTTTGCCTTGGTATAAACTTCTTTTACCTGTCTTCTGTAAATTGAGAAGAAACAGTAAAGCTAATGATTTTATTGCTCATCAAACTATGTTTATAATTATGTCAAGTTAAAAATAATCCAGCACAATTTTTACTCTTAGAAAGGTAATTTCAATATAACCTCTAATATGAATTTGCTTTTTGCTTAGATGGAAACAATATGAAGCATATGTTCAAGCTTTGGAGGGAAAGTACACAGATCTTAATTGTAAGTTTGATCTTCCTAGATAAAGATAGTACAGTTGTCTTTTGAAAACTTGTTACAGAGTAAATGGGCTTTGTTGAAGCAGATATGGTTTTTTTGTTGTTGTTCAGTTATTTTTATTAATAATTGTTATAATATTGTTTATTGTTCTATTGTAAGAGCTGTGTCCAGACACTGTAAGAATTGGAAAAATGTAATGAATGATGTTTGAGATAAATGGTGGTTTGTTTGTTTTTTTCTGACAAATCTCTGGCAACAAGGAAAACAGATGTGTATTCTCTAAATGAAGTATAAGTCTTTCTTTAGAATTACTTATTTATGTGTGATTACACTGTAGTTGTCTTCGGATACACCAGAAGAGGGCATCCTGTGTGACACTAGGACATAGGTCTTTGAGTACAGATTTTCAAACATCTGCCAAACCACAGACTTTATGCCATTATACAACTGTTAGTCTGGAACTTTCTCTGAATTAGAGTAACATACTATTGTGAAGAACAGTGACTACTACAGTTTTCCCAGTCCAGGTAACTGGAGCTTCCAGAACTGTACTCATTCATAGGTGTGGTGTAAAAAAGTCAATGGTGTATTTGTTTGTGTCGTCAGTGGCTTCTGTCTGTGTCGCTTTTTGAGACAGGGTTGTTGCAGGGGTGGTTTTGGTTTTGTTTGGGTTTTTTGGTTTTTTTGAGACAGGTTTTCTCTGTGAAACCTTGTCTGGCCTATCACTCTGTAGACTGGGCTATCCTTGAACTCAGATCTACCTGCCACAGGCTCCTGAGCACTGTGATACAGAGACTGCTCTGCCAGGCCAGTTATAGTGAGTCGGTTAGAATGTGTTACTGGGGGTTTATAGATATTAAATATACTATAAATGAGTGTGGGAGTGTGGCTCCCTGTGTCTAGGTCTAACTGAAGTACAGAAGCAGCTCAGTATGTTATCATGACACCATTGCCTCCTTAGGGAGGGCTCCAAGAACAATACTGTTGTTTCCAAAACAATATGAAAACTTAAAGGCGATGAACTTTTTGATTAATCTTGACAGACATAGAACTTTCTTTTGGTTAGTTCAATTTGATCTTGAGATGAGATTTGTAATTTTGGATTTCTTTTTTTTTTTTTTTTTTTTTAACTCAGCAAATGATGTGACTGGTTTAAGGGAATCTGAAGAAAAACTAAAGCAGCAACAACAGGAGTCTGCACGCAGGGAGAACATTCTTGTCATGCGGCTAGCAACCAAGGAGCAGGAGATGCAAGAGTGCACTGTGAGTGTCTGAGCATTGTAGTCTCTAGTTATGGGATCCATACAGGTTATTTTTAAATAGTGACAATAGCAAATGTAAGTGCATATTTTTTAAAGGGTGCAGTAGAGAGTGGTTGGGAATGTTCTGTGTTTGCTTCCATCTTGATTCCTAACTTTGATGGAGTCTGTGTATCTTTTGCAAGCATTAAGCAATTTGTGCTACTCCCTTCTGAGTATGTAACTGTTGTATATGCAGTGGTACTTTGAGTGACCAGGGTGTTGAGAGTGTTGGCGCTCCATCACCTTTTGAGTTGGGTTTGTTTTAGGTTTCTGTTTTGTTTTGGGTTGGGTTTTGGGTTGGGTTTTTTAAAAACCTTAATCATTTCTTGTCGTGTTTTTAATATTTACTTTATATGTATGAATATTTGGCCTGCATTTATGACTCTGTACTATGTGTATGCCTGGTGTCTGTGGATGCCAGAAGTGGGCATTGAATCCCTTGAAAGAGGAGTTACTGATGGTTGTAAGCCACAATGTAGATGCCAGAGCAAGAGCAGCCAGTGCTTTAAGCACTGAGCTGCTTCTTCAGCCCTTGACATATTGTTTATGCCTTTCCTATATAATACAGCCATTGTTCTTTTAGCTGCAATTCAGAGGTGAGGCAGGGAACATAACAGGGAAAGGACACAAGTTGGAGTCATAGGTATGGCTGGAACATGGTTAAGAGCTTAGGGACTTACAGTTTATCCTACATATAAGTAACAGCTGGAGAATTTTTTTAATTTAAATGTTGTTTTAGTTTTTTGTTTTGTGTGACAGCGTATCACTATGTAGCTCTGCCTAGCCTG
>JADRCD010205860.1:771-10838 GCA_019843815.1 Montemys delectorum | reverse complement strand
TTTTGGTTTGGTTTGGTTTGCTTTGGTTTGGTTTGGTTTGGTTTGGTTTGGTTTGGTTTTGCTGAGACAGGTTTCCGTGTAGCCCTGGCTGTCCTTGCTCTGTAGACCAGGCTGGCCTTGGATTCAGAGCTCCACCTGCCTCTGCCTCCCCAGTGCTGGGATTAAAGGTGTGCTACAACACTGCCTGACACTCCAAATAGAATGGCGTATCTCATGTCAGGATGAGAATGTTTATTAGATTCCCCAGTCAGCTGCATAGTAGGGTATGTTCTTTGGTTAAACATGGGCTCCTGTGGTTAAGATGAGTATGTACAGTGCTGTGGGGATATGCCCAAGAGAAGTGTGGAGCCCTGGCTACAAAACAGGAGGTAGGGTCTTTCACTGCTTAAGCTCTTACCTGGTAGTTTAGGCGGGCTGGCTAGCAAGGCCTAGGGACCCACCTGTCTGTGCCCATCGGCACTGGGGCCATTGCCAGGATCAGTAGTTCTGAGTCAGGTTCTTGTGCTCACCAGGCAAACACTTAGCTGATAACTGGGATATTCCCCAGTCATCACCCCCTAACCTGCTTTTTTTTTTTTTCCCCCTGCTTGGTTCTAAACTGTAACCTAACTTGATAGAGATTTTAGTATTCATTTTCGGTGTTGGATTCAAGCCCATGCACTTGGAGAGATTTCAACGCCATTGTGAAACAGGTAGTTTTCTCCTCTACCGCTTTCTTACTTTAATTTTTAGGTTTAAGCAAGCTCGATGGGTCAACTGATCAGGTTCATTTCAGTACAAAGGAAAAACAGTTCTGATAGTTTGAAGAGGTAGGTGCTGCACCCCTTTGAAGAACTCTTAAGATGCCCATCGGTGCCTAAGACATCACACCAGCACTTGTGAGCACATGCACCCCAAGAGAAGTGTTTGCAAACCCTAGTGATTTATGTAGGGAACTCTGAAAGATCTGATGGCTGTCTTGGGTCACTTTGGGACATTGTAATCTTTTTTATGCAATGCACGCTCTTGTTTTTGTAACAAAGCACGTCAGTTGAAATTCTTTTGCAACAATATGGGGCCAATGTTTTACTGTTGGATTAGAATTTTCTTGGATTTTCTCTGTATGGCTTCATTCGTCTTCATTTTACTGTTGAAATGTGCTTTTATGTCAAGGACATAAAGAAAAAAAAAGAGCCAGCACTTTTAGCTACCTTGGGGTATCTTTAAGTTATCATTTGTACCCTATTGTATTACATTGTTACACCCTATTGTATAACAGAACACTTGGACTCATTCATTACTTTCGCTGTGGCTTCCTATAAACATGGAACTTTGTGTGTATGTGTGAGTATGTGTCTGTCTGTCTGTGTTATTGTGGGTGTATCCCATGCACGTTTACCAGGAGCAGATGTCATATCCCCTAGTGATACAGTTGTAGGAACTGAGCTTACACATGGCTGGGGTCCTCTGGAAGAACAGTAAGGGCTCCTAACCACTGAGCCATCTCTCCATCCTGACATGGACATTTTTACACAGGACAGAGCTTGGCAGAAGGATCTGGCTCATGTTTGCATTTTTTTTTTCCCCTAAGCAAATCAATAGGAAGAAGAGTCAAAATGAAGATAATTTCTTGGGAAGCCCTTTCTCATCTCTTAGTCTCCTCTCCTCTCTAAGTAGCTCTGTCTCTTGTTGACAGAACTGTCTCTACACAAGAGAGAGTAGTTGAGAGGGTTCATCATGTCTGCCAGAGTCTGAAAACTCTGGCGATTGAGGCCCTCATTCACCCACACACCTTCACACACCTTGTGTTTGTCACAAAGTGATTCATATTCCTTCTCTCTCTCTTTCTCTCTCTCTCTCTCTCTCTCTCTCTCTCTCTCTCTCTCTCTCTCTCCCATAAAGAGTGGCTGAAATCTTCTGGTCCTCTGTTCTCAGCAGAGGGTAAGATCAATGGCCTGGAGCATGTAAAAGCACAGAAGGATTTTGACCCTTAGACCAGTCCTTTCTTTATCTCCGTTCTGAGACAAAGGGAGATGAAGGAAACAGAGACCGGAGGTGAGCTGCGAGTGTTAGGAGTCTGAGCATGTGAGCGTATCAAAGTGGTGTTCAGGGAGACATAGAAGGGGCCTTCACACAGCACTCACTCAAGATCCAGGGGAGTTCAGTTGCTCCCAGTCTCCAGCTGTACTGGACACCTTGCTGGAGCTATGGATGCTTGTGAGACCAAACACTGCTGGAGGAGCTTCAAGAGCCGATTCACGGGTGAAAGAAGCCTTGTGCTGGATCCGAGAGAAGAAAGTGTCTCAGTGGAATGGAACATTGACCGTAGTAGTCTTGGGTCTAGGTTTTCTTCAGGAAAGTCGATGTAGCTCAGTGGTTAAGTGGAGTTTTCAGCCTGAGAAGCGACCTAAACCACAGGATGCCTAGTCACTGAGTCAGATTAGTGCTTTAAAATGTCACTTTCCAATTCAACTGGCATTCCAGTTTTTAGGCTACAGCCATACTCCTTGGAGCGTTTCTAGAAAGCATGGATGCAGTTCTGTTTACTGTGAAACCATATTATCAATTAAAATGATGAGGTCCTTGACACTTGCTTTCATGGCAGAGACAAGGGAAGACATGAACAGGATGTTCAGGATGTGTGCCCCCTAGTTCTGTGCTTGCCTCTTTTCCTCCCTTGGTGGAGGATCCTGGGGACCATGATCTTCCCAGAAGTTGGTATAAGGACACACCATGGAGTTAGTCAGAAATGGGAAGGACCAGGCTGGGACTGAGACTTTAGACTCCTGAGTCTTAAGTCCAGTGAGCCAAAGAAGACAGTTCTTTTGGTGTGTGTGTGTGTGTGTGTGTGTGTGTGTGTGTGTGTGTGTGTGGTGTGTCTTAAGTGACCAGGAGTAGGGAATGAGGTCACTGCCTCCTCCAGTTTTATAATGTGCCCGGGGCCCTGGGCTCTGTCCCCTGTGAAAGAAATCCAAGCCAGTGTGTCCTTTGAAGTTACTGGCTGCTGCACTTGGGCAGGGCCAGTGACTGCACAGCAAGTACTTAACTCCCTATTACCTGTTAAGAGCTTGGGAAGAAATCAGCAAAGACAACACCAAACAGGTCGGACAACAGCCACTTAAGCCCTCCTGTTTTCCTCATGCGGTGCTGGCATGTGAGCAGTTCCTCAATGGGCTAGATTCTGTTCCCAGCCAGCTAACAGCTCCACTGTGGTCTCAGAGCACATACACAACAAGAGAACGCAACCGCAACACAACACAACCCAAAACCTTGTAGAGGGACGTGAAGGGAAACATTTTTTTCAAACTATCTCCAGGCAACAACAGCAACAGGAGCTGAACCCCTATGTTAAACTGTGTAGGTGTCCTGGAGTTGTGGGGAAAAATGGGAGTCACATTTTAAATATTGGAGTTATACACCCTCCCTTTATTTGCTACAGAATAAACATAACTTTGAACATAATGCACTGAGCTTTTTTTTTTTTTTTCTTCCCATCTTAACTAGGTTAAAGGATTCTCTTTCCATGGAAGAATAAGTTTTGCTGATGTGGTCCAGAAATAGTCTCTAAAATGACTCCTGCTGCCTTCTTTTTCTGAGTCCCTGTCATTTAGAAGGTCGGGAAGTAGATGCTGGCTTCAGGTCAGGCTTGTATTATCTTGAAGTGAAAAGAGGAATATTGGAAATGAAATAGAAGGGGTGGCAGGGGTGGAGTGGGGGTGGGGGAAGGATATGGGGAATTTGAAACCAAAACTCAAGATGCGGAAAGTTGACCACTTTGGAGGAGAAGTAAACCCGAGAATGGCTGCTGTTGGAGTGAAGTAAACAACATTGTAGTTGCCACTGGTGTGATGGAGATGTGTAAGGAAGTAAACAACATTGTAGTTGCCGTTGGGGTGTCTGATCGGGAGAGCGATGAAAGCCCAGTGTTTACACATGCCCGTGGCTTGTGTCTGCACGCTTAGCTGACTGCCCACGTGGCAGTGAATTCTGGAAAGCAGTTGAATGGTTAACAAACAAAACAGCCAAAGGACAGTCATGTGACTGCATAGCTCAGGCTTTAAAGTGGTGTATATCACCAAGGGCTAAATAGTGGGGGAGGGGGTGTCTTTGGTCTTTTGCTTGTTCTGCAGGATTTGATAAAGTTTCCTTAACTTGGGTCTTTTAGGAGCCTGTCATCGAATATTCAGGGACATACCATAGACCTTCAGAAGAAATAAGCTAGGCCAGGCAGAAGGAATAGGGTTGAAATAACTGCTATTCAGAAGGCTGTGGTGGAAGGCTAGCCTGCTTTAGCTGCACACTGAGTTTGAGGCTAGCCCTTACAACTTAATGAGACCCTGTCGCAACCAAGTAAAAGGAAGCTGAGTGGTGGTGGTGGTGCACGCCTTTAATCCCAGTAACTGGGAGGCAGAGGAAATTGGATCTCTGTGAGTTCCAGGCCAGCCTGGTCTACAAAGCAAGTTCCAGGAGAGCCAGGGCTATAGAGAGAGACCCTGTCTTCGACAAAACAACAACAACAAAAGAGAAATGGGGCTATAGTTTGGTAGTGGACCACTTGCCTGGTGTTTGTGAGGCCCTGGGTTCAGTTCTCAAGGCCATGAAACAAGAATAGACAACTCACCCAAACCAACAGAAAGGGCCAGAACTCTCCAAGTTAGGCTTTTCCTCCGGCAGGGGGTTAGCAGCGGGTTGCACCTGGTTCCCACCAAGAGGGAGTTCCACTTGAGCAGGCTTCCTCTTTAATCTGGGTATTTCTTCTGCCACTGCTTTTCTTTGAAGCCGGCAGGAGTTGGTGTGTCGGGGAGAGCTCAGGCCTGGAGGAGGAGCAGCTTGGGCCAAAATGCCTGTTAGCAGCCTGGAGAAGCAGAGGACAAGTGGATTCTAAACCAACAAAATCCCCAGCCTCTGTCATTGACAAAGCATCATTTGGCCTAGTTAAAAGCGGGGCAGGGGAGACACTAGATCAGATCTTCTGGTAAAACTGTGGTCTGTGGAAGGAAAGACGAGAGGAGCTGCCTGTGTAGCAGGGTGGTGGGAGTGGGTTCTGGCTGTTAGAGACAGCCTCAGTTCATGAGCCCTGTGGAGTAAGCCAGGTGGAATTGACAGGCGCCCAAGGAGCTAGACATCTACGTGCTGTTCTATTTTTCTGACTTCTTAAGATTCCACACAAGACTCCCTCAGGCCCTCCTAGCTATGGCCCAGGGCACTCAAACTAAAGGCTGTGCCGGGAGTGCTCATTTATCTAGAAGCCATTTGCAGGACATCAACTATGTCTTGGATACCCACCTAAGATGGGAATGAACTTTCTTTCTCCGCCTCCCATCTGAGATGACTTGTAGGTGAGCTGAGCTCTGAGGGAGGAAACAAAACCTCACTTGTATTTGCTGCTCCCTGCTTGTTTCTGAGATCATCTAGCAAGTCTGAGCAGTAGTCCTTCCCTTCCTCCTTCCCTCCCTCCCTCCCTATTTCTTTATTAGACAGGGTCTTAAATATCCCAGGCTTGTCTCAAATTCTCTATCTAGTCAAAGTTGGCCCTGAACTTCTGGTCTTTCAGCCTCTACCTCCAAAGTGCGGGGATTATAGGTGCGTTCACCCTACCCTGTCATCGCTGAGCCTGGAACCCTCGAATGTTAGGAAAGCATATTAGCAGTCAAGCTGTATCCTCAGTGTAGGAGGATTGCTTTCTATCCCTTTCACTCCTGGATCTGTTGTGGTTACGAAGTAAGATTGATCAGAGGGAGTAGATACAGAGTAAATTGTTTTTTTTTTTGTTTGTTTGTTTTTTGTTTGTTGGTTTGGTTGGTTGGTTTTCTTGTTTTGTTTTTCAAGACAGGGTTTCTCTGTCTAGCCCTGGCTGTCCTGGAACTCACTCTGTAGACCCGGCTGTCCTCGAACTCAGAAATCCACCTGCCTCTGCCTCCCACCGCCCAGCAGAGTAAATTGTTATATCAACAGGTCAAATGGTAATCATGATGATGAATAATAATGATTTACTATAGCAGAGCAGGGTGGTCACACTCTCGTAGGTTCTAACCCATTAGACAGAGTTCTAATCTGCTACTCTCAGGTGTATTTGTAGCAACTGTGACAAAGCTCAAATCCAGTTTTTTGTTTTTGTTTTTTTGTTTTCTTTTTCATCTCCTTTTCTTACGTCTTTGAATTGTTTCATTCTATTGTGGAGAAAGTCTATGCAGTGTGTTGGCGGCTTTAGAGGTAAGTGGGACAGTGTGTCAGCTTCACTTCAACTTTTACTTCCTGAGGTCCATGCTCTTGACTTGGGGGTCTGAAAAAAAAATCTTATCCCAAGTAGGCATGTCGTCATGGCCACTTCACTCTGGTGGATTCCACCGAAGACCCAAGAAACTATCAAGAGAGGAGGAAGGTGCTCATGCTGGGTCTCTCTCTGTGGTTTGATTTAAAAGTAAGAGCCAGTCTGAGCTGAGGAAGGTCGAGTTTCACTGTGGCAAACTCATCCCACTAGGGCCCCAGGCAGAACAAACTTGCCGAGTGGGTCCTGAACAGCAGAGGAGTAATAAAACACCCTTTCAGTGAGCCCTTTGACCAGGCTAGAGTGCAGGAGGGAGATCTTAGCAGGGATCCTTTCAGCTGCTTCCGCCTCTGTTGCCTAGTTCCTTTCCCTAGATCTCCTGCGGCTGCTACTGTGTGGGAGAGACTACAGAGCGCCCGATTTATGGGAAGAGCTTAGGCTTTGCTTTTATTGTCAGGGGTGGTGCTGTGAACCCTTTCATGTTTACTGTCCCTGGACATTTCTTAGAAGGGGGTCTTCAAAGCCAGGGTCCTTTTCTAAGATGAGTTTCTGAGCAGTAAACTTGACAGGGTTTAACATGGGAAAATAAACCTAATGTTAAAAAATAAAAGCAGCCTAAAAACCAACAGCAGCCCCGTCCATCAGAGCCTTTGGTGGGAAAAGGCCTTGCCTAGGAGGACCCAGGATGTTCTCCAGGGTGGTGGAGCGTGGAGCTGCGTTGGCCTGTCTTTTTATGTGACCTCGGCAGTTGTAGCAGCTGACTCTTAAAGCCACTTGGTAAGACAGTGCCAGGAAGACTTCACTGTTGACTACTGGGACTCTCAAATCCAGGCACCACTGGCCTGTCTTTTCTTGTACAGCTTGTAGCGCACCAGAGGCCCATATTTCCGTACATCACTGCACATCAAGGGAAATGCACACTTACCAATTGAACTTGAAACCAACTTGCAAGGGAGAAGTTTGAAACCTTTATTTCAGTAAACATGTAGTATTGGTAAATAATGAGCTTGTTGTCTGAGGATGTTTGGGTCTGTTCTCTCCCTCTCCCTCACCCCCCCCCCTCTCTCTCTCTCTCTCTCTCTCTCCCTCTTTTCTCCCTCTTTCTCTGTCTCCCCCCGCCCCTCGCACCTCTGTGTACTATGCACATATGTCTGGGAGTGTGTTAACTTTTGAAGATATGTGTGGAGGCCAGAGAGAACATTAGGAAGTCGTCCTCAGTCATCTCTCCACTTTATCCGCTGTATTTTTTGAGACAGTGTCTCCCACTGAACCTGGAGCTCACCATTTCGGTCACCCACTGAACTGGTGTTCTACTTATGTGATGGGGATTCGAACTTGGATCTTCATACTTGCAAAGCAAGGGCATCACCTTAAGGACCTATCTCCCAACCCCTCATAGTTTCCTATTTAATGAGAAGGCAGCCAGTCAGTGGGGATTTGATTGATGGTATTCAGGAATGGGTCATGGACATATGTTTATATTTGTGTTCAGGTCCCTGTATATATATAAAGTTTTGTTTTGCTTATGAGCTTAATCTCAAAACATTAAACATTTTTTTCTTCTGTTTCATACCTATGCTTTGTCAGAATTCTCTTGTGGGGGTGGTAGGGTGGGGGGGGGAGTGTGTGGGGAGGATTTAGGCAAATGAAGTCTAAAATATGTTTAGAAGATACAAAGTGACATTGATACAGTCACAGACATTCAAATGAAAGTGTTACAATATATTAATATAAAGGATTATGTTATAATATACAAGTAAGAGGAATATATTATATACTCATATTATATCCATGTCTTAAACACAGCCCTTTATAGTAAGGCACAAGGGAGAATGTACCCACCTAACTGCTCATGTATGTGGGGTTTAAGGATATACAAATATTTGGTTATGCTTAATAATTAAAATGATTAATTCTCTTTTCCCTATAGGATAGTGCTCAGTGCAGAATTCCCTTTTATAAATAAACAAATAAAAAGATCACATGAGGGTTTGCCTTATATGGGAGTGCTAAAAAACCATAAAGGTATATATTGGTTTGAGTAAAATCGATGTTTTATGCTAAAACAGCTATTGCTGGTAGCCTTCTGTGTTGGGCAAACACGAGCCAGAGATACACACACAAACAATCAGAAACTGGGAAATTCTGTGTAACTCCACAGTGGGTACTCACTAACTAATGGGTGTGTGTGTGTGTGTATAAATATATGTATATGTATGTGTATATAATGTCTTATTACGTAATGGAGGCTGGGCTCCGAAGCCTCTGTGAAATGCTGTCAGTGTTTTAGGGACATGAGTCCATTGATAATAGTTTGAATAGCATTCTGTGGTCATCTACTCATCATGGCTGAATGGTGGAAAGAGCCTGAGTGAGATTCAGCCTCTCCTGTTGTGCCTCGGCCTCCTGTTCTAACTCCTTGAGTTGCCTGCCTCCCTTCCTTATATTGTGTATGGTTGGGTTCATTTCACACACCTTAACTTCTCATGTTCCGCAAATTAACCTTTACTTCAAAAATGTAAGTGACCAAGCCCTCTTCTCTCCCTTCACAGTTAGCTACCACTTACACTCTGGTAGTCTTGGTTCAAGGGAGTATTGTGCTATTTTCTTTAACGTATTGCAAGCAGGTCCAAACATCTGTCTTGCATTTTGTAAAAACTTATTTTGGAGTGATTTATACCTTTGTGATTCTGAATGTTTTCCAGGTTAACCTAAGACATTTTCATAAACAATTGAAAGAATCAATATATTGCTTCACCCTATCTGTGGCCTTGAGTACCTGTGTGCAGGCCTTGGGGACTAATTCAGAATTTTCTCCAGCGTGGAGTCATCGGGAAACATCAGCTGCTTCCTCATGTGTGGTCATTTACTGAAATGACCCACTCATTTTCAGTAGTCAGACGAGGAAGATTGTCTACTGTCTAGCTTCCCAAGAAAAGGAGACAGCTGTGAGTGCACATAACAATTGCTACATCCTATGTACATCCTTCCTGAAGTCACTCATCCATGATCAAGTCTCCCACAGTTTGCTCTTTGATACATCGTCATAGTTGAGGTTGCCCTGGACACTGAGGCAGGGGAGTCTTTACCAGGAGCCATGAGACCACTGAACTTCCCGTTCCTGGCACGTCTACTTTCCCAGTTACCTGGGATCAGGTCCCATATCTGGATAGCCGGGGACAGTTAATTTAAGACAATCTCAGATGTAACTTGATCAGTGTATAGAAAGGAGTCCTTACTGTAAAACACTTAAGAGCCTGATACCGAAAGGGACATGGTCTAGATCGCGTGCCTGTCCTGTCACTTGTCAGCAGTGTGACCTTGGGCCAGTGGATTCACCTTGACAAGCTGCAGATGGCAGTAAAGCCTGCCTCAGGAAGATGTATAAGCCTAGGCGTGAAGTCTGGAGTAGGTAGCCCAGCACACAGGCTGCTGTAAGTTCTTGTGGAGTCGGGACTTGTTCAGGATGCATTATATATAGCATTAGCTTGAGATCCTGCCTTAGATTTCTTCTGAGCCCCAACAGCTGCTGGCAGAGAGAAGGAAGACAGCGGTGGGTACCACCGGGGGATGGATGAGCGGGGATGTGCCTCCCACATCCTTCACGGTCCGAGCCCATCCTTCTCTGGTTTCCTGCTCCATGCTCCCTATCTGCCTCTTGATTGATTCTGCCTTCTCATTCATCCTTAAGGCATCTCTGATCTCTTCCACACAACTCTCCGGGTCTGAGGGCTGATGTTGAAGTCAGTGCAGGGCCCATTTTGAAGACTGATTTGTGTAGAAGCTGTGAGTATTGATTGATCGCCATGCACAAACTCCT
>JADRCD010205858.1:0-20620 GCA_019843815.1 Montemys delectorum | reverse complement strand
TTGGATATTAGCCCTCTATCAGATATAGGGTTGGTAAAGATCTTTTCCCAATTTGTTGGTTGCCGTTTTGTCCTATTGACAGTGTCTTTTGCCTTACAGAAGCTTTGCAACTTTATGAGGTCCCATTTGTCAATTCTTGATCTTATAGCAGAAGCTATTGGGGTTCTCTTCAGGAAATTTTCCCCTGTGCCTATTTGCTCGAGGTTCTTCCCCACGTTACTTTCTATTAGTTTCAATGTATCTGGTTTGATGTGGAGGTCCCTGATCCACTTGGACTTGAGCTTTGTACAAGGCGAAAGGAATGGATCGATTTGCATTTTTGGACCCAAGGTCTCTCAATGAATCCAATGCTAATGCATTTTTGTTTCTAGGACTGGCTCTTCCCAAGGTTCCACCTGTCTATATCTCCTAGCCTTGAGCTTACATACATGGGTCATCATACTCTGCTTTTATGTGGGAGGTGAGAATCTAAATTATGATCCTCATGCTGACACAGCAGTTACTTTGCCAATAAGCCACTCACACCATCCTATTTACACTCTTGACCACCTTATGATTATGTCTCAATGTTGTCATCAAGATACATTTGTAGTTAGACAGCAAGCCTTTACTCAGTTTGAGCATTAGTCTTGACGTGTGCTTCTCCAGGTGTAGAGTGTTGCTACTTGGAGGACTTTATTCATATTGTGTTTTCTCCTTGTTACTCTCATTAGAGGCTTTTCAGGCTCCTCAACTTCAACACTGACTCCCGCCATTTCTCCACGGCTCCTGTACACTTTCTTCTCACACCCAATCTCAACTTATCCATAGATTGTTGTGGAGATAAAATCTCAATTTTTTAAAATTTATTAAATTTTGTTTAAAAATATTTGAAAATTTTATTTTTGCTACACTGATACTTGTCTGTGAGATAAGGGGTCAATATTTTATCCATATTAATATTAAAATAGCTCAGGAGCATCTTACATAAATGAACATTAGCATCTGACATAGAATTTACTATCTTTGTGTGTACCAGCTGTCCAGGTTTTGAATTCTTTGTCAACTTTTGTGCCCATTCCATGTTCTCTCTCTAGATTTGGAGGAAGCCTGTAAATTATCAACATTTTGTTTGCTTGAATCAAATAGTCATCTTTGACCCTGCTGTCTCCCCAGTTAAGTAGATGCTAATTTCTCATTTGTTTCTTATAATCTCCCCATTAGACTTTTATATTTTCTCTCACTGTGCAGTAATATAAAAGTCTAGGACACCATCTGTTTATATCAGGAACACTACAATTGACTCAGAAAAATTCTCTGCACAACCTAATTGCTAAGCCACACACTGCAACTAGATTGAGAGTTTTATGAAACTTGAATCTGAGTATCTTAGCTGCTTAAAAGGTCTCCATTTATTATCTGGCTCCACAAGGGGAATTTTGTCTGTTTTGCTTGTATGAATCAGTCTGTGTTCAATATGTTAACTGGGAAGTTACAAGAAAACAAGAATCTAAATGTCACTTTACAGTTCACAAATACTGTGTTTTCTATTGCCATGTAAGAATTTCTCTAAATATAAGACATTGCATAATTCAATATTGGTCATTGACATATCCAGAAATCATATATATTACACAAAATAAACACTCTACTTCATGCAAGCAATTATTGTCCAGGATGAACACCATTGATCTTTCTGGGTTATTTTTTTTTTCTGAAATAAGCAACATATAAAAAGGCTCAGAAACAAATGGTCCATGATTGTGCTGTTCAGCATTTGATTACTTGATTGAGTGGCTTTTAGACTGGTAGGTCTTCAAGGCCTCTGGGAGCTCTGACCTACAATAGATGTAAATAAGATTTTTTGATGTTTTGGTGTTTCTGCTAGATTTCATTTTCTCAAACTTTGATCTCAAAATTTTGCCTGTGACACACTGTTTGAAGAGAGGGGACTTGGATGGTAGTTAGGATGAAGCAACTTCACAGTGGCACTAGTGATTCAATGAGAGATGTGAGTTAACACTTGCCAATTCACTGATGTCTTCCCCATCTCATGCTGCAGCAGGAGGCAGGAATTAAGACAGCATGAAGTCATTGGTGACCTCATCAGAGCAGCAGAACTTTGAATGGTTTGAAGGAGAATAGCATCTACTGTGACATTTGGGGAAAGACATCACAAGTGGAAGGGATAATATCAGTGAAGACTAACCCAGCTCAATGAGTTTCCCATCATTCCCATGACATTTGGAATATTATGCAGCATGGCTACCAGCATAGAAGCAATGTCACATCCATCCCTGACTGACTAGATTACACAGGTTTGTAGACAAGGGGAAAACACAAAGACGTCCAAGAGGTCATCGGCCCCAGTTCAGGAGACAAACCTTCAAGACAAGCCTTTGGCAGTGCTATAAACGTGAATGGGGGACTAAGAAGGGAGCTGTGAACACTTCACAAAGCATTTTTTAACATTCCCATTAATTATCTTCAAGTTGAGCAGTATGAAAATGTAATCTACTAATTTCAACAAGATCACTAAGTGGATATCACATGCTCTGAATAATGGATCTGCATCATGCATCTTGTAGCCAATCTCGTCTTGGATGTAAGTCAACCTTCACTCAAAGTCTCCACATTGCATAGACTACATGCCTGTTAGTCACAATTGCCAATGTAAGCCAATAGAGGAAAGACAGTTATGTACTGATACAATAATTTACCAAGACATAAATGTATAATTTATTCAAAAACACTCCAATAAAACAGTGAAGGAATTTCTCTACAGAGTAAATCATGCCAGTCACAGAAGCAGGTGGGAGTTATTTTATTGCAGGTAAAGGAAAATCACTTGGTCCTTTCACTGTTGGATTCCTGGGTTGGCACACATCTGAAGGGATAGGTGAATTTCTTGGTACCTTGCTAAACAGCAAGTTTTAACATACAACACAATTCATGCTTTAAAGAGCAGCCTTTTGTGTAAAGGGCTGTGAGTGTTTAGGGGTTAGGCTCCAGACATTTGTGTAAGGAATTTTGGGTCATGTGGAAACCAGGCTCCAAACACTCATGGCTAGACTGTAGAGGTGTGAGAATTTTGCTTTCCTTTGGCTCTTTCTTCTTTAGAGTGACCGGCAGCTTTCAGATTTACTATGGCTGTGGTGTTTTAGTAACATGCATTTTACTCAATGCTTTTCTCAAAGCATACAAACTGTCATGCTGGCATAACTGGACATGCCAAAGGATTGATTTCTATGAGTGTAAATTGTGATAATTTTCAGGAAGAAGAAAAATCTTGCAGGAGTTGCTAAAATCTTGGGTTAGAACAAATCTTCCTTTCAGAAAAAACAGTGGAAGAAGGAAAAAGAAATCCATGCTAGCTTTGGTCCCACACATACAAGGAGAATAGTTCTGCCCACAGTGCTGTCACAGGTGCTTCTTTGAGATGGAATAAAGCATTAGATTATATGATTTGTTACTCTCTGAGATCCTGGGCTAAGACAAGGCATGTACGGATGAGACCTGTGCAATTAGAATGATTGTATACAGTTTAACATTTCACTTCCAACCAATACTCATTTTTTTCTCACATGCAATGTTGATTTCATCAACCATCAATTGTCTCCAGTAGAGAGAGTAGAAAAAGTTGGCCCCGTCTTGCTCTCAAATACCAGCTGGCATTTGTGTCCTGAATGTAATGCTGGGAGTTTTATTGGGGCTATGGAGGAAAGAAGTCTCGCTAATGATACCTTCCTGTTGGGAAAATTATTTCATTTAGAAATTCTAAAGGAAAAGAACAGCCATGAAGGATGGGTCCCACATTTAAATAAATAAGGGGTTATTTGACTCCCAAAAGTTTCCATTCCAATGGCTGATCATATCTCACATGACGGCTTATAGATGTCTGCTTTGGGTCATTACTAAATGACAGACTATGATAAACTGGATGACAGGAACAAGACAATGAGGTATTGTTTACACAGAAGATTGAGTAACTGGTTAGACAAAGACGTTCTCGGGTATCTATTGTATGTACAACTAACAGATTTACTGGGGCTTTTAGAATCTCGTCAAGGCTCCTTTCCAGCCAGCTTCATTAACTTGAAGTAAATCAAATCATGCAGAAATCGGGCTCTGTCACAGAGAAATCAGGAAGAAGAATATGAAGTAAAACAGACATGAGATGACAAAGTTTAGAATCTTTGGCATTTTTTCATAAAATATTTTGTTGAAGATTATTAAATTACAATGCAGAAACAACAAAAAAAAGGAGCTAAACATGAGTAAATTAGGTCTTCTCACCTCAGCTTTCCTTTATGTTTCATATACAAACCTGCACATAGCAAGCATATGTTGATGAAATATAGATTTTAAAGCTTAAATATCATTTTAATACAAAGGTATTTGTACACTTTTTACATGCACATAATTAACTGTTTTAAACTTGGCAGAGTGTGCTGCGAGGTTGTGGAGTACTCAGGATTCCAATCCTATCTACAGAGGACGTTTTGGTAGTTGTTTGCTATGAACAGGCTCTTTGAAGTAAGCTTCTATTGTCTATAACTTATTTTTGACCCTTAGAAAAGTAAAAGGCAAATTTGGATAGCAAAAACATTTTAAATATCGGCTCAAAACATCGGGCAACTGAGATGAGTATATTTTGCTAAGAGTCTCAGTTAAATAAGCCTCTCCATACTTTGATCTTCCTAAATACTTTCAGAACCTACCAATTCATCTGCCCCAACCTCCAGCATCTCTCTAAGGATGCATATCGACATCTTGTTTTAGTAAGAAGCAAAAAGTGAAGTTGGAAGAAATGGCATTTTACAGGAACATAATACTATCACAAAACCCTTGTTCTTCCAATGAGTAATTCCAATGAGTAACTCCTTGGGGCCTTCCAGGACAGCCCTTGCCAACAACAACTGAGATGTGATTTAAACTGTCACCTAATACTAAGTGTCACCAAAAAAAATAAATAAACAGGCATGTTTTTAGTAATCACAGTTGAAAGATTCCTAAATATTTGAGTTAATTCTGAAAATCACTAAATCTTCATTTTCTAACGTACATTATCAGGGTAGCTAGAGGAAAAATTACATAAAACAAGTTGGGGTATTGAGACTGGAAATAACTGACCCTCTGTTGATGGTTGGTTTTAGGACAGTTTTTACGATAGGTCAGAGGCTGACATGGCACAACTCCTGAGCTGGCATTGAGCTTGAACAGTCCTGCCTTGGCCTCTTCATTGTTAAGGTTACAGGGGTGAGCCACCAGCCTCAACTGGAAATAACTGATTCTTAGTGAAAATCTGCTGAAGGTATTGAAATAAGTCCAGCCTCACCCTGGAATCAAGTGGTCTCCTGGCTGTTCACAAGGATAGTGTTCAGACGTGGATACCTTGTTTCATGTCCTAAAAAACGGATGCGAGTCTCCCACAGTCTCAGACTTGATGTCTTTTGATGGTTTGGTTGTCCAGGCGTCCAGGATACCCATTGCCTAGGGACCTATGTGCAGGTGTGCTTGCATCTGGGTATGTCAAGAAAGCAGAGAGGGATGAGAAGGCTACACACAGCATCTATCTCAAGGACACCTTGGTACCACTAGAGCAGTCAGGATCCAGGTCTGATTGGCCGCACATTGGATGCTGGAGTCTTCAGTCTGTGTGAACCCTAGACAGTACTCCTCTTCTTCCGAAGTGGGCTGTGGCTGCCACAGAGCTTCAGCTCCGCATACTGCACCTGTGAAAACAAACAGACATGATGCTGGCAGCTGGGTAACCCTAGCTCACCACAGAGTGTGTTAATGGCTCCCCAAGGACACAGCAAAGCAAAGGAAGAAAGGTTCAAAGGTAATGAGTCATTTTCTAAACATGGGGCCTTGGGGGGATTAATTGCAGGAAGGGTTTCAGAAGTCATGCATCATTTCTTGAAACCAAAAATATTAAAAGCAGATTTTTCTAATGAGATGCATGGGCTTCTATAGGCTCCTACATAGCTCACCACTGCTGCCTGATCTTAGTCTTGCTTATACCAGCTTTCGGCTGTAAATAACCTAGTAACTGCCTATTGGAATTGTTGATCTTACGTTATGACACAATGAACGAGTATTGCTTATTTCAAAGTACCTACAATGATAAGGGGAAATTCAGTGTCTTACAGACATTTATTCTAAGAGGGTGCAAAATATTGAAATTGATCCCAGGCCCCAAACTTATATAGATGTCACTTGAAATTAACTTCACTTAGAGTGTAATAGCTAGAATATCTGTGGTAAACAGGAGCACTTGTGGAGTCCTCAGAGGCAAACTGTCAGTGTCATTAGGAAGCACCCGTGATGGGACAGGGAGGCTCGTGCTAATGCATAGAAGAACCTCATTCAAATGTTTTGTCATATGTACCTCTCTGCAATTATGACAAATATACCTGGATGATACATTTCAAAGGCTGGTGCCAGAACCCTGGAGCCATGGGACTGACAAAATTTTTTATTCACAGATGTTGTATGAACTTGTACTGTAACCCATGTAATGGTACTGTAACCCATGTAATGGTACACTGCAAGCGTAATGCTAACATGTGTAGTTCTGATAGGCTGGGTGGTAGAATGGATTTATTTAAACTATTGGGTTATTGGTCACATGTGCTCCCTAATTTTAGCATTTTTGCCAAATTCTCCAAGGATGATATATCTAGTCCTACAGTAGGGCTACACTTTGCCAAAATCAGACAAACAAACAAGAAAATTCTTCCCATCTTGAGTGTTGTGAAAGCTGCGCCCCCCCTCCCCCGTGCCCTCCAAGGAGGATAAAAAATAATGTAACTACCAATCTTAAATGCAAAACAAAGGCCAGGTTATTATTTCTCAATTATGACATGTAAATGCTAGACACTAAATATATATCTTTAGAGTCATGATTTTTGCAGGTTTATGTCATCAAGTAAAAGCTGGAAGAAAAAAACACTGCAGAGTACATTTTAATCTCTAGAATGTGGAATGAAGACCCCTGAGACCTTTAGCCCCATGTGTCTATAATCCACCTGAAGATGCTGGGAAACCAATTATACTATGTTGGCCCAATGATGAAAAATCGATACTTGATTTGGGGTTCTTCTGACAACAAAAGACTGTGCCTTTGATCACCTTGATGATGTTTCATGCGATGAGACCCCCCTTTACCTATTCAGTGGTCACTCTTTTCCATTAGAAAAAATCACTGCCTGCCTGTCCTCCTCTGGCTTTGGTGCAGGCAAGTCTGCAGGACCCTGGATGGAGCCATTCTTTGGGACTTTCTCTTATTGGTGCCTTTGTTAATCTCTGCACATCCACAAAATTGAGACGCTGCTGGACTAAGTGGGCATTACCTGCGAATAATACTTGGCGATTGATCTCAAATTTGATTTCCCACCACCTCTTCCTCTGTGTATATCAGAGAAAGTAGAGGCTTTGTCCTCCTCAGCATTCCTAAGTCTTTCAAGGAAAGAGGATAGAGGGGAGGCTGAAGAGATAATTGGGGCAAAGAAGGAATAAGAAGAATAATCCTCTTGTCTCCTACTTCCCTAAAATGCCTGCCATCTGGAGAACTGAGAAAATAAGCAATACCCCTCCTTCCTGGAGCCCAGGAAGCTCCTCTGAGCTCATCTCTCTCTCTTCAGGGAGGAAAGTAATCAAAATGGGACCCACTTCACAGCCTCAGAGCTGCTCAGTATGAGTTCCAGCTCCATTCCTAAGTAGCTCTTTTACAGGATAAATTTCCTCAGTCATTATATGCTTTGGACGAAGGGCTAGTTTTATTCCCCCACCTCCCAGAAAGAACTCTTTAGAGATTTTCTGATTCTTTATCTCAATTACTCACACAAGCACAGCCATGTGCCCTTCCAGTTCTCTAGAGCTGGCAAGAACTCAGTGTTGGTGCCCCTGCGGGTGGTGAACTATCATCACATACCTTCTGAATGTCAGAGGGCACCCTGGAGAGAAAGTCTAGGAGCTCATTATTGTCGATGGAATAAGGATTTCGAAGTTTCTTAGTAAATTTATTTATGCCTGCAAAACAAAAATATGATGTTTATCATCCATATCTACCTATCTATCTCTATGTGTCTATCATTTATCTAACATTCTCATACTCTCCCTCTCCCTCTCTCTCCCTTTCTCTCCCTCTTTTGCTTACTCTCTCCTTTTCTCTCCCTCTCTTGCTCTCTCTCTCTCTCTCTCTTTCTTGCTCTCACTCGCTCTACCTACCTGTCTACCATCTATCTTTGAAAATATGCCTGAGTGGGGTAGGAGAGATAGTCACAACTAAAAATTACTGTGAAAACAATCAGTGTTCTTCCAATTGTGCACAAGTTGCTGCCATGTAGCATCATTCACAACAACTTTTTACTGAAAAGATGGAGGGTCACACTGTGGAAAGAGGGCTCTGCCTTCTTCAGCTGTGAAAATCCCATTACAATGTCAGCAGCAGAGCTGCAGAAACATGCGCTAAAGCAGAACTGATTGGTTCTTTCGGTAACCACTGATTAAGAGCCTCCTCTGCTATGGAAACAAATGTCCCAGATGGGAAAAGGCCTCTACTAGTCAAAACAAGTCCCTGCTTGGATGCTCTGGACCAAACATAGCTGTGGGGAGAGGAGGGTGGGAGCTTGGTGGGTAGAAAGAAACTGCAGCAATAGCTCTCCCTTTATTCGTTTTCACAGGATCCTTTTCTCTCACTGCAGAACAGAACTTGACATGTTGATTGCACGTTGCTGGCAGAAACTGTGAAAAGTTATTATTGGAAAATTATCTTACTGCAGTGACTAACTTCATTTATGTACCGCAGAGCTGGCACACGTGTTTGTCCAGGCTACAGAGTCCACACTAACTTAGGATGGCGACAGTGGTAATTAGAATGAGGTTCAATGTTCAAGATGCCAAGTGACCCTGCAGCCTCTGTCAATCTTTAGCCGTGCATCTGGAGTTCCTGGGCATGCCCAGAACACGGTTTCATCTGCAGAGAAAGATTCCTCCCAACCTTCTTTTGTCTTCTACTCTGTTCCTTGGGGTTACTCTGCCTTATCCAGATCTCATAAGCTATAGTCTTTTCACCAAATGTCAACCCTCTTTTTCATGTTGAGTTTTAGAAGCAGAAAGACTAGGTGGCCTTCTGAAGTTTTGCCACGGGGTGCTTGTTTAACAAGGATGGTATCTGAAGGCCCGCCTGTCCCAATGATGCTGAATGAATGCTCAGCTTAGCCGTGCTCTGAATGGCTCCTACTCAGAAGCCAAGTTCAACAGTCCCCATCACATAAAAGGTTTGATGTTTCCCTTTGTTCATTAAATATGACTTTGCTTTCATCTAAGGACTAGACTTCCTGCATGGCATTGTACCTGACACAATGACAACCTCCAGTCCTTTCTTTGGGGGGTCAGATTTACATCTGCTTTGCAAATGGGAGCCAGCCATTGTTCATGAGTAAATGGTGGCTTGGTGGTTGGGCTGTGGAAGGATCTCAGTAGTGCTCCCCTTTCCTTCAAGTCAAAGCTGCACTCTGCCTTTCTTCCCTCTACCCCCACAGCAAGCTTCGTGTTTGGAACTAAAATTCCCCTCAGTGTTCCTTTAAACTAAAATACTCTCACTGTGTTATTCTAAAGACATTTAATTGTAGCATGGGCTTTTTGGCAAAAGAAAAACAGACAAGGCAAAGTGATGAAGGGAGACAAAGACGTATTGAGAAAAGATGTATCTTCTATTGTTAATTATATATAGTGTGCGCATCTGGAGGCTTTACAACGAACAGCAAGGCAGGGATAATATCACAGCCGATCAAAACACTGCATTCTTAGTCACTGAGGAGATTACAAACCTGCACAGCAGCTCAGATGCACCCATAAAGGCAGAAGTACTCCACAATGCAGTGAGACTGACTACGTTTGAAAAATTTGGAATAAAAATCACAAGGTATTCAGCTTGCATGCTTCATAAGCATAGCTTATATTTAAAGTATCTTAGGTTCGATAATTTGAAAAATTCTACTATATTATCTGTTATTTGAGATCAAGTAGAAAGAAGACATCATAGACTCTTGGTGAACATTATGGAGTAAGAGGGCAATAGCAAATGTGCAGGCATATGAGCTTCCTTCCATTCTAGGTCCATAACATATTAACTGTGTGATTTCAGGCACATCACTTAATCCCCCTGGGCCCAAGATTTTTGACAATGAAATCCTTATGATAAAAATCTTCCCTCTGTGGTTTCCATGACTGATTATAGAATCATGTTGAATAATATAGGCAAATATTTTATAATATACAATTACTCAACCACAAAGTGTAACTGTAGTCATCGCCATGGATGCCAATTAGATAGCAACACAAGGAGGCAGTGAAGCAAAAGAAAGGTCTTTGTGCTAATGTGCATCACACATTACATTTTGGGAACACATACCCCAGCATGGAAGTTGTATCTTAATCCAGTGAATGCTATTCCTAACTTTGGACTTTATTTTTAAACTGAAATGATAAAGACAGAGATTTAGCTGCTGTATATACTGTTAGCAAAGATGAACAAAAAAGAAATGAGATGCATATCATGGGGTATGATATTTGGTAAGGACATTGTTGAGTAGACCCAGACTATACGGCATATAGATCAGTTAATGGAGCTAAAGCCTGGAGTAGAAAACAAAATCACTTGAAGAAATTGTGCCTTTCATTTGTGTAACACAATAACAACCACATGGCACAGAATGGCATTGCCTATCAAGTACTTGTGGGCGTAGTGTGGAGTTCCAAGTATCATACTTTGGTTGAGTATAAGACAGAGAAGCCCTCCTTATCCTGTCAAATTCTGAGTTCCATTAATGTGACAGATATCCTGTCTCAAATGGAAATACAAGATGAATGACTCATAGTTCCTTATTACATGAAGCTCAAAATATAGCATGGAGAGTTTCTCTCTACCTTGTGAAAAATGGATGTGTGTGAGACCAGAACTGGGAAATACTAATGAGAACAACCATGGTGAAGAAAGAAAAGAATCAAAGGAATTAAGGGAAACATCTCAAAAATAGGCCATGCACTGGATTAAATGGTGGAAAAATGCAAGGCCTCCTTGATATATGTATATCATACAGGTCAAACAAAGTCCCTAGAGACTGCAAAAATGTATGCATCACACAAGGCAGCAAAGTCCCAAAGAGAAATTCCCAAGGACGATTTCCGAATTTCTTCATAACTGACCCTTTGTGGAACTTCCTAAAGTCACTCTTCCAAAATACAGAACTGGTGGGAGCCACAGCATGTCACTTTATAGACCAGTTATGAGCATGTAGAGTCAATTGCTCCTCTTTTCAAGAACTCCTTACACAATCTTTATACCCACACGCCTCCAGTACCTAGTACAAAGCTAAAGAGTAAAGGGGCAGTGTTTCACCTGTCAAAACCTCACAGTGAGTGTTCTGAGTCCAGTAGTATTTCCCATGAGAGTTCAACAGTTGAGCTGTTTTCATAGATTTATGTCAAATAATTTGTGTGCATGAAATGCTTCTACAGATGCATTTGCTGTACATAATATAAGATCTAGTGTATGGAAATTTGGTTATTTTCTTTTCAAAAGTTTAAAGCCATCCATTTGTTTCTGATACTAACTCATCTGGTTTAGCAATCTACACAAGTTAACAGGTAACTTTTAGAATTAGCCATGTAAACCTTAACAAAGGCAGAAGGAGCAACCAAAGTTTTAGGTATATACATGTAACTTTTTCTATGTGATAAAGTGTGAATCTACAGGGAATATATGTAAAAGATGCACAGGCATATTCTCTGAGCCTTTGTTAATGAATAACTAACTCACCTTAACTAAGGAGAGGTCATAGAAGAACTGCAGAATATATTCCAAAGCCCAATGTCTGCTTTGTATGTAGAGAAGAGGTAAGCTATCGTAAATTAATGGCTAAGGCTTAAACTCATCAATAAGCTATCAAAAGTTGTCTAGCAGAAAACTAAGAAAGCAGACACAGCGTGTGTATAGTAGAGGATTGTGAATTCGATCATCAATGGGAGGAGAGGCCCTCGGCCCTGTGAAAGTTCTATGCCTCAGTGTAGAGGAATGCCAGGGCCAATAATTAGGAGAGGGTGGGGTGGCAGGCATGGGGAGGGAAGAGGCAACAGGGGTTTGTTCTTGTTGTTTTTGTTTGTTTGTTTGTTTGTTTATTTTTTGGAGGGGAAGCTGGGAAAAGAGAAATTTACATGTAAATAAAGAAAATATCTAAAAAAAAAAAAAAAAAAGAAAAGAAAAGAAACCAGAATGAAGAATTGAAAGGATTTATTTGGGCCAATGAGAGCAAAACAAACAACATGCTGTTTGACATTATCATCCACAAGCTGAAAAACAAGTAGCTACATAGTAGCTACATATTTTAAGTGGATGCAGAGAGGTGCTAGAAAGCTTCCAAGATGTGAGACTATAAAATCAGAAGCCAGAGTGGTTTGAGTGAAGAGAAAAGAGGCCTATGATTGCCAAAATCGACAATCAGAAGAGGAAACATACCCATGTAGTTTCTCTGTGTCTGAACTCCAGGTCCCTGTATTAGATAATCAGGGGTCAAAAATATTAGCAAAAAGTATGTGTCATGAAATTAGGCTGATTTTTCCTTTGTCATTCCCTAAAAATAGAATATGGCAATCATTACCATGTGTTTATATAGTTTTATGTATTTATAATCAAGGGATGTTTTAAAATACAGGGGAGATTATGTATTGGTTATAGGCAAATACTACATCATTATATATGGGACTTAAACATTTAGAGATATGGGTATTCACAAGATTCATGAAAACAATCTTTTGAGGGGATATAGCGAAGACTTTATTAACTTTGTTCATGGAAGAAAGGATGCACAGAAGAATTATCAAATATGCATTGGGTTTAATAGCTGACCATGGCATTTAACTCAGCACAAACAAGATAGAAGCCAAAGGCCTATCATTATCAAGCACATATGGCTAGAAGATAACATTTATGAGCTAAATGTGAACAAAACTGAATTTGAAAATGAAAACATAGAAATGAAGAAAGAACAAAATTATTTTAGCTATACCATTCAGGAATGTTTTTAACTTCATACTTGATCCTCAGTCATGCCTAATTTTTAAGTCAGAACTCCATTAAGAGGAATTAGAATATGTTTTTCATTTGACTGGCTATCATGGGGAACACTTCTTTAAGATTACACCTCCTAGGATGCTTGAATCTCACTCAGAAGGGTAAATAAAATAATCATCAGAGGTGGATGGAGGGAGGAAACTGCAATGGAGAGACCTGGGGAGAGAGATCCAGACAAAAAACAGAAATCTACAGCTGTGAGGGATGGGGGTATCTCTAGGACATGCCAAAGACCTGGGATCAGGGATGCTCCAGGGAGTCTATAAGGGCGACTCTAGCTGAGACTCCTAGCAGGGGGGATATGAAACCTCAAGTGGCCACCTCCTGTAGCCAAACAGGGCTCCCAATGGAAGGATAAGGACACAAACCGACCCACAAAATCTTCTACCCAAAATCTGTCCTGCCTATAAGAAGTACAAGAACAAAGAGCAGAGACTGAAGCAATGGCAAACCAATAGCTGGCACAATTTGAGACCCATCCCATGGGCAAGAACCAGTCCTTGACACTATCAGTACTCTGTTGTGCTTATAGCTAGGAGCCTAGCATAACTGTGGTCTACCTGTGTATGAGGCTCTACTCAGTAGCTAATGGAAAGAGATGGAGCTCTGGGAGTCTTTTGGAAGACTTGGGGGAATGATTGAGGAACACAAAGAGAACAGGAACTCCATAGGAAGAATAACAACATCAACTAACCTGGGCACTTTGTGGCTTTCAGAGACTGAACCAAAGAGCATACATGGGCTGGACCTACCTCTGCTACACACATGTATGTACCAGATGTGCAGCTCAATCTTCATGCAGGTCCTCCAACAACTGAAGAAAGGGCTGTCCCTGACTCTGTTGCCTGCCTGAGGCTCCTATTCCTCAACCTGGGCTGCCTTATCTGGCCTCAGTGGGAGAGGATGTGCCTAGTCCTGCAGTGACTTGATGCGCCATGGTAGGCCGGTTTCTTTCTTCCCTTTCAGAGGAGAAGGGGAGGGGATGTGATGGGAGCTATTGGGGGAGGGGGTTGGGAGAAGAATGCTGTGATCAGGATGTAAAGTGAATAAATTGAATAATGGAAAAATAAGCAAGCAAGCAAACATATAAACAAATATTGCACCTCACAGAGAATGACCAGGTTACCTTCCCCAACTCCTTGCTGTTGTGTATTCTAACGAGTTATTTCATTTCCCCAATAACTCCTTTCATTTCCAAATGTCCACTTTGGCTTTCTTTATCAGCAATGTTCTCTCTACTCTCACCATCTTCATAGATTTTCTTGATGCTTCCAGAAATAGTTGTAGCTTTGATCTTCATTTCCATGTTCTCTGCTGTTGCTTACCAGTGAATGCATCTAGGCAGTCTCTGATCTTGGGGACTTTCCTAAGTATCTTGATGTGAAAGATCCCATGAAAGAATGAAGATGTGAGATTCAGTAAGAGTCGTAAGACAAAGACTGCTTGCTTCTCCACCAGTGAAGTTAGTCTGCTCCTAGTACACTCTTTTAGTCATCCCAAAAAGGTATACAAGGTCACATAGAGGCTTCTATTTTGACCAGCACCTTGCTTAGGTGTGAAATCTAGCATGGTATGTTTGTTAAGTTGATCATCTTTCTTGTTGTTTTTTGAAGAAGTGGCTAAACTTTATGCAAGCATGCCAAGTCTCCTGCTAACAATAGCTTCCTCTTCTTCATTCATTACTTAGATAATCATAGATATCCATCCTTAATCCCATTGATTCTGGATTTAACTATGAGGTTAGCTAATTTCTTTCCTGTAGTTGAGATGGAGTGTCAGAAGCTATGAGGCAGTGGCCAGACTCGATTTTACTGTATATAAAGGGCAAGATGCAGGTGTTTGCCCACCATTTGAACCACGGCGTTTCCGGAAAGTTACAAGTCCACAGCCATATATTATTCAAATGGATTTACGACCAGGAAAGCCTAAAGGGAAATGGCAAGCCTGATCACAGTTTCATTTGATTGTGATTCTGCACAGGGCTTATAAATATCCATGTTGAGACCTCATGAAACTGGCCTTTGCAGAAAGGTCCTGGAAGTTTTCATTCCCTCAATGTTTTCCTTAATCTCATGTTTAATTGGTAACAGGGGCGCATTTAAAGTTTATGGTTGTACTTTAAAAATGAGTAATTTGTTCTTACCTGGAACTGCCTACTAGCAAGAGGACTGTGTCAGACTTACCCCAGAGTAGAATGATATACCGTAGAGGGATGAAATACAAAACGACGGTAGTTATGGCCAGCATCAAACAGGCCAGCAGTGAAAGGAAGGGGACTGTCCAGTTAAACACGCTGTGGACAAACAACACCAGTGTCTGTTAAGTCATCATAGGACATGTAGTTTATGGAGAGTTACAAAATATGACCAATTTAAAAGTATAATATATATGTATCAATCCCTAAAGACAAAAATTGAAGATAAAATTGTGGTAAATTGATTGCATATTTGACCGGACACCTGAGAAATATTAATAAGGATACAATCAGAAGACTCTGTCAGCCCAACTTGTCAGAAAATCAGTAACACTGCCTTCCTCAAATGAACAGTCCCCAACAAACACTTTAGGCACTGCACTGTGATTAAGAATGGCAATGCTACCATAATGGCTTGGTGCCTACATCTCTTGAAAACTTAGCATCAAGTAACTCATTTCAAGGTCAAGGTGAATGTTTCTCTCTTAGTGAACATATAGTGGCTAGAAAACATGAAAGATGTGGAAATTATTATTATTTCTGCATTTTGTACTTTTGTGTGCAAATGGGGCCCTAGAATTTGGGTTATAGAAGTGGATACAGGGAGAGCACCACTGCACAGTCCTAGGAATCTGCCTGCCCCCTGAGCTCTTGGCTCTGCCTAGACTGTCTCCCATGGGGACTTCACCTTCATGTATACAATGATTTGTTGATGCACTGACCTGTATTAGGAACACATAGACTTTTTTGTTTGTTTTATTTTGTTTTGTTTTGATTCTCTAGTGTCTCTGTTTAGAGGGAATAAGGAGAAATAGTGGATCATTTCAGAAGATGCAAAATATGCTAGCCCTCAGACATTAAGTGTCATATATTACATCTATGTGTTTGGACTGCAGCACTCTTAGCAATTCTGCCATTTAGGTAATAGCCACATTTTATAGAAAAACAAACTGAGACTGATTGATCAGCAATATTCAGGGTTGGGGATGTGACCCAAGGAGGAGGAAGAAGAGAAAGAGGAGGAGGAGAAGGAGGAAGAGGAAAATGAAGAGGAGGAGGAAGAGGAGGAGGAGGAGGAGGAAGAGAAAAACAGGCATGGCTATATGCCTTGTAACCCCACTGGGGAATGACTGGGGACTGGTTCCCAGGATCTCATGGAATGATCAGGCCACACAATGCATGTACCCATACTAGCACATGTACCCCCCCCCACACACACACACTCTATACCATATTCATACACCATAAATAAATAAATAAATAACCATGATTCCACCAATACTAACAAACTTCAGGTAGCTCACCCTTTCTTTCAGACTATTATCAATATTGTTAAAATCTTTATCCATTGAAAGACATAGTATTTATTATGTGCAATTTTAAGTTCCTTCATATTAAGCAAATTTGTATAGCTTTTGGAGAATCTAAAGGGTAATTTTACTAGAGTTTAAGAGAGAAACATATATGGGTTAGAAGGGAATCCAGGAAATCACCAGGAGGAGAGAGGGGGAAAAACTTCACTCCTTCTAAGTTCAGCATGGAATTGAAATAGGTTAGCTCAGTAGGACAATCATTAGATCTTCTCTTCCATCAGAGGCTCCTAGCTCCAAATCCTCATAGATCAGTGTAGTCTTCACCCCTCATCAAGAAACCTCTCTTTACAACAGAACAAAACCATCACAGAAAACAATAGTTAACCAGACTTCAGAATTGTGCAGCCTAGTCCCAATGGATATATCTAGAAAATACTTCTGTGCTTAAGCTCAGGAAGAACTGTGGATGAGAGAGCAGGGAGAATTTAAGAGCCAGAGGAACTGGAAGTCGACCATTGAGACAGTGTTTCCTAGGAATGTCAGAAGCTACACTTATAAAGTCTCACCATCATGGCTGCCTAAACATGAGATGAAGAAGGAAAACAACAACAGACATGGTAGCGTGGATAAGGGAACACCCATGAGGCCTCAGCCTACATGAAGAACTACAGGTAATTAAGGCTTTGCCTTTAGTCCAACTCTAATATTGGGTAATTGGGAGAACTGATCTAATAAATCTGAATTATAATACCCTCTCAGTGAAACAGTATTATTAATAGTGTGTATATAATATATAACTCTAGAATTAAACAAGAATAAACAAGAACTTATATTTTAGTAGTTAGTTATTTGGTGTCTTAAATTTTAGCCTACATATAATTTTTAAATAAAAACATACATTTTCATTACTAAAATTGTCCTTGCTTTTCTTGTCAATTTGTACTTCTGGTAAGGCATCTTGCTCTTATCTTCGTTTTGACTTTTACAATACAATTAAGTCTCATATTGGCCTGAAACTCAATGTATAGTCCAAACTGGCATCCAACTCTTGACTCTCCCCACCTTATGCTTGCCACTGTGGTCTCTGTTCCACATGTGACATTGCACAGGGTAGAAAAGAATCAAAGAGCAGTCCTTACCCAAGGAGAGAGGCTATGTAAATGGCTACCAAAGCATGGCCCACAACACTTACGTTTTAGAAAATCACCTATCTATTAGTAACAAACAAAACTTTCAATAAAATGCCTAACCAAAGAAACAAAAACAAGAAAGAAACAAATGAAAAAAATTGAATTATATTTAGACTCTGCAATATCAAATATATTTAGAACACAATGACACTACACAAAGGCCACTCACACATAGCCTGGGCATATTCACTGGGCATGTTTGATTCTTATAATGGATACATTGTGAAATAAAGGCAAATTAATGTGAATATCAAACTGTGATTTTGAATATGTTTTAATGACGGAAAAATGAACAGACTACCATATAGATATAAAGATATAGATATAGCTATAGATCTATCTATCTATCTATCTATCTATCTGTATGTATCTGCAGTTAGGTATGACCCTTTGACCTTTGCAGATTATTGGTTAGGACTGTGTGGTTAAAAACTGTTTTCCATCCTAACACTGTATAACCAAAAGTAAAGCCACAGATAATGTACCCAGCTTTTCTCTGCATCATTCCCATTTTATAAGTTCAAAACTGACGAGCCACATCTACCTTACAGGAATACTCATGCTCGCCAATGAACTAGTAAACACAAAGCATAGCATAGTAGTTATTTAAGACATTTTAGCTGCTTGTATTGCTTTGTTATATTGCAAACATAACATAAATATGAGGACACTAATATCAGAGAGCAGTCTGAAGATAATAAAATGTATTAAACATGAATTTATTTTTTTAGGAAGCAATATAAATCATGGTTCTCTTTCTAGTAGTAATATATATTCTTAAAAGAACAAAATTCTGAGAGACTTGAGACCCCAGGGAGTGGGGGTCATGGTGGGGTTGGGGTGTGTGTGGGAATATCCTCTTAGAGACAGGATGGAGGAAGAATGAGATGAGGAACTGTTAGAGGGCGGAGCGGGAGTGGGATAATGACTGGATTGCAAAAAGAGATTAAAGATAAATATTAAAAACAGAGTAAAGTTCTAGACAAATGGTTTAAGAAAAATATTTTTCAGGAGAGAAACTAGGCCACCACTCAGCTGAAAATTAGAAAATAAGATAATAGCAACAGAAAATAAAGTTAATATAAGAATGCTAGAAGTTAACTCAACTTTAAAGTAATTATTCTACCAAAATTATTTTAAACAACAAAAAAAAATGAGATTTTTTTATAGGTTGTTTGTTTTATTTGTGGGAGAGAAAAAAAAAAAGCCTAAGGCATCCCCAAATCAATAATTTGATAGAAAACCATGGGATAAAGCACATGTCCATGTATTTACAGTAAGGCTAAGTAAGAAACAGAATGAATGAAAGAGGAAAGAACAGAAAGAAAACCTACATAAGTGGATAGAAAGGAGTAGATAGATACCGTCAGGACCTGGAATCCAGGAAAACGGGACTACAATCTAAGGTTAGGTTACCTATGTAGATTAAAATGCTTTGAGAATAACATTTAAGGGAAAATAATCAAAGAAAAATCATGACTCTCCAGTTGGTAGCTGACAAAGGTGAACCATGGTAGAATCTCCTCCAGCAGTAAATTCTTCCATTCCAGATATGAGAGCCCCCAACATAGCAATCCAAGGAATGGCAGCTCGTACCTGACACCAAAGGGATTGGCTCCCTAAATAAGCACCACCAAGAACAGCAGAAAACAAATTCTGAGATGGAAGATTCCAGGTGTTGAGGCCAACTTGATATGTTGTGCAATCGTATTTAATATGGAAAAGTCAAAATAAGAAGCCATTTAAAAACCTACTCATAAAAATATTATGACTGAATAGAGAACTTAAAAATAAGACATTGACATCTAAACTGACTAGCAATCACATGAACTTTGAATAAAGTGCATGCTATGATAGAAAGATATCAAATGTTAGATGCAAAAAAGCTATCAGAAAAAATACCAGGCATGTTGAATAAAAAAAATGGTGAACATGGATCATGAGACTAACAAAGGGAAGATCATATAGCTATATTCATATAATTCAACAAGACAGCAAAATTTCTTGAGTAGTAAATAGGTTATATCCTAATGATTACTAAGGTAACTCATAAAAAATAACAATTTTCATGTGCAGATACAACAAAAATATCCAGGGTTCTGCCTGCCCTGTGCCACACAGCAGCAGAAGTGCCAGTGAGCTTATAATATCCAAAGGCTAGCCTGTCCCAGAGGCCTGCAGACACTGAGAGGCCTGCCAACCACAGACGCTACTACAGTGTAAAGTATGTGGGAAACAGATGAAGAGAAAGAGAAGTGAAACAGTTTGAGCGTTTTGAAGAGAGATGAATCTGGGAATGTGAGGGTAGAGACAAAGAAGCTGTTGTGAGTAGCCTGCCCTCCCACCTTAGGCCATGATGCAATCCCAGCCCATGCTGCCACTGAGAGTCATGTCTGAGTTCACTGCCATGCAGCTGCAGGGGTCTGTGTCAATGTCCATGGTTCATATTACCACTAAAAAACCATGCAGACTTCCCTGGGCCACATTGATGCCCAAGGATTGTGCAGAGCAGGCCCTGCCCCTCAGTAGCTGCAGTGTTCTGGAGAGATGGTCCTACCTTTCCCTAGCTGCAGAACTCAGAGGAGCAGGCTGTGCCCCTCTCCTGGGCATGAGAGCTGGAGAGCTAACTCTGCTCCTTGTGGGCTGCAGCACTGAGTGAGCTAGCTGAGGTGGGTGTTGCTGAGCTGATGGGCTGACCAACTCAGCTACCACCCATGCCCAGATCCACGGTTTGAGTTAGCCCACCCCAACATCTACCTCATTTATGAACTGCTGGAGCATGTGAAAGGGCCTGTGCTATAGA
>JADRCD010205857.1:0-40144 GCA_019843815.1 Montemys delectorum | reverse complement strand
TACATGGTGAAATAATACAGTTGATGGAGAAACTCCCACTTCTACCTCCTGCTTCTTTTGTCCTCTATAGAATGCACAGTGTCCTGCCAAGAAGGAAATCTGAACAGAGGATAAATACAAGGTGAAAATGGAAAAGTAAATGAATATCTGAAATTTGATTTTAACATAACTAAGAGACCTGGAAAATCCCTTCCCAGAAGTATAACTGATTGCTGTCAGTTGGGACTTTCTTAACTTAAAGAGATATTGACTCTGTACTGCTTGGCTATTGTTTATGAGAGTAATCATTACAGAAGGTACTAAAATTTCCTAGCACCAGAGTTGACTACTTCTACTGCTGTGCTCGAGAGACTGTAAATTCAGCCTATTATAGAATATTCAGGAGGCTGCGGTATGTGTCCCTTCTTTTCCTGATGATTGGAGGTTACCCTTTTATGACACTAGGTCAGAGACACTGATCTCCTCTGAATTTTACCCATCAAACCAAAGTTGGAAGATCAGAACAAGAAGCCGAAGCACAAGGGTCTGTCTGGCCTACAGACCAATTTGATCATCAACCTTTTCTTTTGTTGCCTTCAAACCAGTAATAAAGTCTAACATTATTTTGTAAATGGTAAAAACAAAAACACAGTCTTTAATAATACACAAAAATTAGGTGATATTGGCTATCCACTCAAGATTTATTTTAGCACAGACATGCACATTTCTGTGTATATGCACTCTGCACCACAATGCCATGATGAGTACTTACTTACATATGACAGGGACCCTGTGGTCTCCTGGCCTAAAATGATTATCATCTGGCCTATTCTGGACCGAATTATGTCATTCCTAAATTTATATGTTGACCCTCTGACCTCTAATGTGACTGTATTCTAGGGCAGGGTCTTTAAAGAAGTAATTAAGTAGATGAACGAGGTCAGAAGGGTGGGACTGTGTCTGCCTAAGAGGAAGTGACTCTGTGTGTTCGGGCAGAGAGAACACTGAACAAGGACACAAACAAGGACCCACTGCAAACCAAGGAGGCCCAGAGAAATGAAACTTGGCAGGTTTGATGGAGGATGGCTACCAGCCACAACTGTGTGAAGGTAAGTTTCTGCTGCTTAACTCGTCCACTTTCTGGCAAGTTTAATCACCACAGCCTCAGCAGATGAGAGCAGAGCCCTTCTGGAAAAGTGTTTGGCAACTCCTGACCAAGGGGTAAAAACAAACCGCCGAACTTTAAAAATTACAAGTGAACCCTAAGAATCACACTGCTTTTATTGGGAATTATCCAACCCAAATTGGGAGCTCTCTTTTACAGGGAAAAGGGGGTGCCAAGAGGAGGGAAGCAGCTTGTTTCTTGTACTCCACTATGGAAAGAACAGCCTTGGACTAAGTTTGGCACATGCCTCTCATCCCAGCACTCAGAAGGCTGAGGCAGGAAGATGACCGCGAACTCAAGACCAGCCTAGCCTACATCAATCTTCATCAATCGAGAAAGAAGAACTAAAACAAAACGAATCAAATCAACTTTAGAGTAGAAAGAGGCACCTCTGTATCTGACACCTGTGGTTGACTCAGCTCTGTGTTCACGCCTGTGCCTGTGTACACACTGTTCTGTAACAGTGGCTATGAGTATTGTGGGCATGAGTGTAAGGGGACTCATGTGCCAGAGTCCCTGCTTCTGTCTAGTCTATCTACTAACTCAGGTTTGGTTTTGTTATGTTTCTTAGATAATGTCTTCTGAGTAGATGTTGATTGTTTCTTAATTTTCTGCTTGCTATCTAAATAAAACATTGTTTCTTAATATTTTAGAATGCTTTGAATTTGTAAATTTATGATTTTTTAATCAAACTTGAATCTCAGATGATAGCACTTTATTGTACATCCACATGCTATATTATCATACATTCCTCCTTTCAGCATTCATCAGCACCAGAGAGATATAGAAGTGTAGCCCAGAGCTGGCTAATAAACAAATCAAGCCAAATCTCAGCATCTGGCTATTCAAAGTGTTCTCCAGAAGTGGGAACCTCAGGCTGTTTCTGAGTAACAAAGAAAAGCAGAGAGACTGCCTGTGGTCAACTCTAATTAAAACAACAACAAAACCAGAGTAGTAGCTTCCATTAGCAGACCCAGCTACACAAGACAGAGTGCCAAAGGATCTCTAGAACTCACAAGTTTTGAGATCAACCTCAGCAACAGGGAAGAACCCTATCTCTAAAACCAGCAACAGCAAAAAAGAAAACTTTATATGAATCTGACTATAACGAGTGGTTGGCTGATATATATATATATATATATATATATATATATTTATATATATATATTCATATATATATATATTCACACACATATATACACACACATATATAATCTTTATATTAAAATACATATGGAATGATCTACTTTTCACACATATAAACACACACATATATAATCTTTATATTAAAATACATATGGAATGATCTACTTTTCTTGTTCTCAGACTCACAGGGTTGGTGAGTCTAGTTCACCGTTATCTTAGATAGGGTTGCTGTTACTGTGATAAAACACCAAGACCAAAGCAGTTTGGGGAGGAAAGGGTTTTTCAATTTACACTTCCAGGTAACAGTCTACCACTGAGGGGAACCAGGACAAGAACTCAAACAGCAGGAATCTAGAGGCAGGAACTGATACAGAGACCACGGAGGATGTTGTTTACTGGATTTGCTTCTCAATAATTTGCTTAGCCTGTTTTCTTATAGAACCTGGAACCACAATCCCAGGGATGATCCATCCACAATGGACTGAGTCCTCCCCCTACCAATCAGTAATTAAGAATATGCCTCACAGGAAGATCTTACGAAGGAATTTTTCTCAATTGAGGTCCCCTCCTGTACTAATAATCCTGATTAGTACAGGTTCCCTCCTGTACTACTAATAATTGTTGTCTCCCATGCTTATTGACCCAGTCAGTAACCTAAGCTTAGTCCTGGAAGCTTCTAGCCTCCATACAATCTAACCTAGGCCTACCTAGAATGTTTTCTGCCTCTGAGCCTTACTGAATAAGCTCACCCTTTCTAGTTCATTCTGAACTCTGGCTGGCTGGTTCATTCAACTCTTCTCTAAGCTGACTAATTTAATGTGGTTTCTCTCCCGGCCTCTTGAGTAAATTGTTCTATCTTAGCCTCATAATAATTTTGGCAATCTCTTCTAATCTTCTGACCCCTTTATACGCTCTTTATACTCACCTGTGTCTAGCTTGTTCTCTCTCTGCAACCTGTCTCTGTAAACTTATCTGGTAAAATAGCCCCCTCCTCTCTCCCCTGCCCCTCCCTCTTACATTGTCTCTTTCCTCTCTCTCCTTGGGAGAGTTGGACAGATCCTATTCTGTCATATCTTTCTCTGATTCTTTACTTTGTTTGCCACTTGATTAGACATCACTTTCAAACATGGTTGCTACCTAGTACAAACTAACCTTACCTTCATTGTTTGGGATTAAAGGTGGGTGCAAAGGGCTGAACCACACCACTATAGAAATCTGTTTTTTTTTTTTTTTCAGTAGACAACTCAATCTCAGAGTTCACAGTGTGATCAAATTCCTGACACATCCTTCTTCCAGATAACTCTAGTTTTTGTCAATTTGATATAAAGTTAGCCAGCACAATTGACTCCTTGGCAACGTCATGACATACAAACACATCACTGTTAAATCTTCCCTTTCTTGTTCTCCAAGACTGAATGTTAATATCAATATTACTATCTAAACAATCCAAATTTTGCAGTCCCACATCTTTAAAAATTTAAACATTTAAAAATTCTTTTAAAAGTAGCCAGTCTATTTTTAAATCTAGTCTTTGAAAATTCAAAATCTCTCAACTGTTGGGTCCTAACGAAAAAATAATTAAATTAAATACTTTCTTACTTCAAAAGGAAAGAACAAGTGGGTAATCACAATCTGAACAAGGCAAAACCAAACTCCAAAAGTAAAAATAAGTCAATATCCAATTACCTAGGAGTCACTGACCATCTTCTGGCCTCTGACAAGGGGCTTGGGCCACTTCTCTAGCTCCTCTGTAGTGCTCACAGCTTGTCTTCTAAGCTCAGGTAGGTTCCATTCTATGGTTGCTGCTGCTCTTGGTAGTCAAACCATGCTACTGGCATCTCCAAAATGCTGGGGTCTTGGGCTGCAACTGGGCTGCACTTTTACCCTTAGACTGTCCTTGGATCTCTTCATGATGCCAAGCCTCATCTTCTCTTCACGACTCCTTCAGTCTGGGGCCTTCAACAGCTCCTGAGGCTGCACCTTCACCAATGGCCTCTCCTGACCTCTCACAGTGGCAAGCCTCAGCTGCTTTCCAGGACCCCTTTATGACTTCAAAGCCAACACCACCTCTTACACTACCAAGTTCAGCTGCCGGCTCAAGGTACAACCTAGGTTGCCCCTGGGACACAGCTTCTGTGTGCTGACTCTCAGAAAACCCTTTCCAGAAGATTTCACCTCTGTGATGCTACTCTTTTCTTAATTACTGCTAACTTCTAGGCTCTAATGAACCAGCACCAATTGCCCCATTAGAACAACGATTGTACAATTAACCTGGGCCCAGAGGGGTTCATAGAGACTGAACTGCCAACCAGAGAGCATGCATGAGATGGATCTTGACACACATGTAACATTTGTGGAGTTTGTTATGTGGGACTCCTAAAGTGAGAGCAGGGTGTCTCTCTGACTCTGTTGCCTGCCTTTGGATCCCTTTCCCCTAACTGGGCTGCCTTGTCTAGGATCAATAGGAGAAGATCACTAGTCTTACTGTAACTTGATATGCCAAAGCTGGTTGATCATGGGAGGTGTTCCCTTTTCTAAGGAGAAGGGGAGGAGGTATGGATGGGCTGGGGGTGGGGTGGGGAGATGAGACGGAAGGACTGGGAGGAGAGGAGGGAGGGAAAGGTTTGATCGGGCTGTAAAGTAAATAAATAATAACAAACCAAAAGAAAAACAAAGGTTTTACTTTTGTGGTTCTGATATCTTATTAATCACAGCTAATTCCTCAGCCCCAGCTAATCAGAATCACAGATTCTGAACTCAAAGCTTTCAGTAGAATCTCTGCTTTCCTCTGAAACTTTACAAGCTAGGCCTCTACTGTCTGCACTATTCTCAATATTCTTATCTTCCGAGCTTATATTAGGGCATCTCACTGAGTGTTCCACATACAATGACTTTTCTGGCCCCAAAGTTCCAAGTCCTTCCACAATCTTTCCAAAAAAAACCGTGGTCAGGACTGTCACAAAACCCCCACTATCCTAACACCAACATGTCTAGTAGTTTGTACTACACCCTGAATGGTGGCTTCCAAGATGACCAATTTACTTCTGCTCTTAGTAGTAAAAGCAAGTCACAAGTTGTTAAGACGAACATTTGAGGATCGACTACTCTGCTTCATAGATTGACTCCTCAAAGCATTTGAAGGAAATGAATGGGAGGAAGAACAAGTCCAAGCAGAGCGAATCAGCATGTGGCTATCTGGTTCGAGGTCCCAGTTCTTTTTAGTATAGACATTTACTGACACAAATAGGAGAGGGGAATAATCTACTGACTAGAACCAGATGATACAAATTGGCATCTGATGACTCGGAGCTAGCTGAAAAAAATCATGTTGATTGCTAAAAACATGAGCTAGCTCTTTACCTACCTCAGAATACGTTAATACGGAATTTCAAGTTGCTAGTTACATGGAGAGAGAACAAGTGTGAAATCTCTCCTCTAAGAAGCTGATTTCTACTAATTTAATGAAACTATAATTAGAATTTATAGTGAAGTTGAATCTATCTTTTCACAGGAATATATATGGGCTATGAGCAAGATTTTAAATCTTAAATGGTCCATTTAAGAGCCATTTCATCTTAGGGAAACCTTAGTTGACCAGATAATAAGTGAAAATAATAATATGATAAAAATATTAATAATAATTGTAATGGTGAAAATACGTTTAAGAGAGTTTTTTTTTTTTTAACACAAAAAGATGACCTATGGAGAAAATTCATGTTATATTTATAAAAATGCTGAATAAATTCTTATCATCATTAAAACCATGAACCATATCTAGTAAAATACATGGAAAAAATATAGTTCACAAATTATGAAGCTAAGAATTACCAGAACCCCAACTATTTAAGTAATTTCCCGGTAATCCATTAATTATCTTCTGGTATTGACACATTTGGAGTTTAATGCATAGTCTCATACTTTTCCATTGTATTTTATAATAATTAAATACGTAATATGTGCATGCTGAAAAGAGGTAGTGAGAAAATATCAGAAAAGCATTTTTCACCACACATTTTCAGTGATTCCATCCCAACTATAAAGTTATTCAATACCAAACCAATGTACAAACAGGTTGATTATATCTGAAAGCATTTAATTCAACAGGACTTGAGGAGGGAGAAACCGCCCTTCAGGAAGAAACCATAAATCAGTGAAGTCAAATGCAATAAGCCTGTACCACGATGAAACGAGACGAATAATTGTAAACACATTTAATAAGCGGATTAAACACTAGAAGGAAATTACTAAGGAATTCTTAATGATTCATGTTGATGGATGCCTGAATAACAAAGAAGATGATTAATCAAAGACAAGTGGGAATTAATGTTTGTGATTTGTGGCCCAGAGGTGGAGGTCTTGTAGGAAAGAAAGGTAGAATGGAGGGCCCCAAATAGAGAGAATGAGAAAAAGAAAAGAGATACAGAATAAACATTTTTTTCCCCTTAAAACAAAAGCTAAAGGACTGCAGAAAATCTCTGGGTCAAAATACCTCACTACTGGTTACTAAGACAAGCAAGTGATTTAGAGTTATATAGATGCTAAAACAACTGATAGTCAGACAGGAGAAACCTAAAACAAAGTTAGCAGTCACATCACAAAATCGCAGGCCTCTATCTTGCCTTTCCCTTTTGGGCTGCAGCTTAAGAGATGTCAAGCTCTACTCCTACCCTGGGACAGGGCAGTTCAGCTCTTCTTGGAAGACTTTTGCTTTGATTTCATAAAAAAAACAAACCAAAAAAACCCACAAAAAGCAAACCAACCAAACAAAACTCCTGAATGTTCCTCTGCAAACATGATGCATTTTATGCACAAACATCGAGAATGTAAGTGGTTATGTTAAGTTGAAAGATATTTAAATTTAAAAAATGATTCTTTACAAGTAGAAAAATATTGGCAGTTTATGATTTCTATTAAAAAGTCAAAAAAGTCACTTCTTTATGTTTTTGTTTTTATTTCTTCATTATTATTTTTGGTGTTTGTTTGTTTGTTTTCTTGAGGCGGGGTTTCTCTGTGTATCCCTGGCTGTCCTGGGATTTGTTCTATAGACTCGGCTGACCTCACACTCAGAGATCTGCCTGCCTCTGCCTCCTGAGTGCTGGAATTAAAGCTGTGCGCCACCACCGGGCCAAAAGAAGTCTTTTTTTCCAATGCTGAGTCATTTTTCAACTCCTTGTGTAAACCTTATCCCTTATCTCGCCCTTTTCTGACTTTAAAAACAATAGGCTGGATTTAACTTGGTACCAGGGCACCTGACTAATTCGTGCTGTGCTCCTGGCTCACTTCTCAGCACAGGGGAAATAAGTCCATGGCGTTAAATAGAAGGACTTAGAGCTGAGAACAACATGTAATCCATACTAACAAGTAACACATACCTGCCCACACCATGAGATAGATGATAGATAGGTGATAGAGCGGGGGTGGGGGGGAGAGAGAGAGAGAGGCAATTTAATTTTTTATTTTGCATATATTTTCATTCAGTATACAAAAGGATCCTCAGAGTAGTGCTAAGAATAAGTCCCCAGGTTTAGACAGTAGGCAGGTTTTTTTTCTCTTCTCACTCCTGAACTACGTTCCCTTAATGAGCTGCGAGCACTTGCTGATGCAGCTGTTCACTCAGTCCTCCTGTATTCATTTCTATAATGAGTTACCTGGGTGATCTGAACCCTTTTCCATCTGGGGCACACCATTTGCCGGGAGTGGGCTGTAGCTGAGGTTGAACATCAATCATCCCAGCCCTCGAGGTGCGCTTTAGTTAAGACATTTCTAGAAGTTGTGAGAGTCTCCCAGTGGCATAGCCCTAGCAGTTTACTTACAGTTCCTGTAACAGCTGGAAGTTCACGCTCATGGTCAGCAGGTGTTTTTGATCAGGAGATATAGTTTTTGCACCAAGGTCCTTCAAGAGTATAACACCAATTTTTTTGATTTTACTTTTTTCCATTCCCATGTGACACATATTGTTTCTATTTGTACATCCTAGATAAGGGTTAGCCTCACCAAGCCATCGCAGATAGAAAGAAAGCGGATCAAGCTTTACCCAGAGATAATTGCTTTATGGAAGAGAAAAATGTGCATTTGAGACTAGCCAGTGTTGTCATAGACCTTGAGTCATTGACCTGTTATTTCACGCCATGTGCAAACATCCACATTTACACAACTTCACCATGTAAGTGTGCTTTCCTGTGTGCTGTGAGAGGAAAAATTTGAAATGTTTGATCTAAGGTCATATTCAGCGGTAGCATGCCTGTAAAAGGGTTTGGCTTGGTTGGGCTCAATTGATTTCATGCTTTAAACATGTATTATCTGTACCTAATGGTGTGAGGCCACAGGTGTGTGTAACCACACACGGCTGAAATGTATTTAATATTTTTTTTTTTACACTCAGAAGCCTTCATAAAAAAATAAAGAACTCCTGCCTCAGCTTTCAAAATCTTTGAAGAGTTGCCTTTTAAAAACTGCTAGACCTGTAGTCAAGTTCCCAGGACACATAGCAAGACAAATCAGACAGTGATAACTGTCTGTAGCACAGAAAACTAATGCCTAATTCCTCGAATAGAGTTAGAGTCCAAGCGTATACCCAGTCCTCACTGAATATGAGAGAGGAAGGACAAGATTTTACTGTCATCCCCCCTCCAGGTGTGAAACAGGCAGATGCAGGAGAGCTGGCCCTGCTGAGAATTCTAACTGCTCACCAATTTCTTGACCATTCTGGAGTCTCTTCTACACGCTCCAGAGTAAGGCAAGGATATTAGTCATCCCTCACTGGGTGCCAAAAACTATCAAGGAAAAAAAAAATCTCTACTTTATAATTTAGGTTCAAGAGGGAAATCATTTTAAGAAATGAATTACAAGAGAAAAAGCATGAAATATCATGTTAAAAGTAAGTTTGACATTATGAAAGAGCCTTCAGAAATGAAGGTCCAGTGAATCTGATTTATTTGTGCATTGTTGCTGTTAGGTTTGAGAGAGACATGAATGGTTTTCGACAATTCTGATTGTGTAGACAGTTCGGGTCTACTGCTAAGGATCTGGGTAGAGGGTTGGTGCAAAGTCTTTCCGATTTTCTCCACCTGCCAAATCTTCAGAATTAAGCTGCTTCCTCCCTTCAGGGTCTCTGCTGGCTACCTCTCCAATGGGGATTTAAGGTTTTCTGACCTGCTTCAAGAATAGAAGGTGCAGAGAGATGAGGAATTACCCTGCTTGACTGCGTTCTCCAATGCCCAGGTGTCATATTTTGGAACCCACATTCAAAGCCCCGTACAGCCTCAGTCCTGCTCAGCTAGCCTCTGTAGCAGCTTCTTTTTGCTTACCTATTCCCTTTTACCACTTAGTATTCTAGGTACTTAACTTGATGCTCAAAAACAACTTGGATTTATGTCATCATCTGGCCTTAAAATCAAGATCCATCTCCCTTACCGTGCTGACCAACAGTATTTCAAGGATGGACCATACCTACCAGATAAAATCGATTCACCTTTTAGTTCTGAAGTAGTTCCATGAGAAAAGATAGCTGAAGATGTATAAACACAATTATTGAATTATTTTCTATGATCGAATTAAATACATTAACATTTTTAATCCTTTCTCAACTTGCTGGTTATCCCTAAAAGTCTTCCTTGTGGAAAGTCTAGACAGCAATGAATTATTAGAAGTGCCCTGGCACAATTAAAGTCACCTAAATGCAAAAGTGCTACGGATTTAGACTTTCTTTTCTAAACAAGTAGTGGCATTGCTTGGAAGGCATTTTAAACACAGGATCAAATTGATTGAAAGAACAATGACTTATACTTTCTCATGCAACATATTTTTACATAGTCCCTGAAAACATTCAGAGTGCCTTATCAGAGGACTGTAAATAAGTAGTTAGGAACAAAGTTATCTCAGATACTTACACTTAAAAGGCAATTTAATGCATTTGAATAGACGCAGACAATGTAAGCATAAAAGGACTGAGTAGTAAATGGTCTGAAGGGAAGCAGAAGGAACCAAGGAATGGATATTTTAAAGGAAGCTACTAGGTTAGCTTAACTCTGGGTAGTTTAACAATGGCTGTTTTCACACAAGAGAGGCTGAGAACAGAGATGTTCTCAGTCCACAGGGCTGGATGCTTTAGCAGTACCAATCTGCTGTTGAATGTCCAGAGGATCCTTGGTCTTTGACCCACAGTGAAAGGCCAAAAGAGTTAGATTCTAATGTCAGGAAGATGGCAGCAGGAGCAACATGGTAGATGAACTTCCAAACCGAGTAGATGGACTTGCCAAGAAGCTATGAAGGCAAGCAGGAAAAAGAAGCTACAGTTTCACTGCAGGCCTGCCTTGGACAGGGCTTACACCGGAGGACAGCACCACACTCGGGAATCTTCCCACTTCAGTTTCTTCAGGATCAAGAAAATCCTTTTGCAGCGCAGGGTCAGAGATTAATCAAACCTGTATAATTCCTTATAAGTATGCACAAGTCTAATCTCATAGTTGACCCCAGATCCAGCCAAGCTGAACACCAAGATTAATCATCACAGAGGCGAAATACTGTTCTAAGTAGTGCGTCCGTAAAAGAATTGGCAAAGCTGTCTCAAGTTCTGCCTAGGGAAATGAGACAGCAGGGAGGTACGTGTGGGTGGGAATAAGTGTTTCCAATTTCAGTGTTGGGGAATAGGACAGGATACCCCAAAAAAGATGCTATTCTGGCATGCTGGATACTCTCTACCAGGAAAGCATTGGAGGTCCGGAGCCGAGGATCCTTCTAGGGTTCTTCCGTCCTCCTGTCTCCAGCTTAATTTCTCTCCCAAAAGGATTCACGGAAATGAGAATTCCTCTCCCACAAGGCAAGTCGCAGCAAGGTAGAACACCTGTTACTGACTGCAAACAATCCCAGTCACTCTCTTTCCTGAAGATGCTCATTCCAGAGAATTTGGGATCCTCCAGGATGAAGGAAAGGCTACATAGGAAGAGCAAGAAGTCCTTGAGCACACAGGCTTCTCTTACCACTACATCAAGCGTATCCCATCCTACGATTACAGGGCCATCCATTCTTTAATAGAGAGTTTCTCATGAGTTTGTGAATCTTCATTTTGTAGGCTCTTGGTGATGTTTACATTTCACAGGAGGGAGAGGAGAGGGAGTGCGAGAAAGATGTAGAGATAGACTGTCCTTTTAAGGTAAACAATCATTCCTAAGCTGACCATAGTGTATGGTTAGCGTCTGATAGCGGAGTTTGAGGCACGGACAAAGGAGATTTCTACACTGAAAGTGGGCATCTATAGCAAAAGGAAGGGGCGTAGCTAACAGGTGTCCTGTTGTATAGACCATACATGACTGCATGACTGGAGACATAGGTGTGGTGTACATCATTGTGTCCTGTGCTCTGCACAGAACCTGAAGGGCCAGGGCACTCTAATACTGTTTAGAGCTGGCTATGACCCTATGGTGGCTGAATAAGCATCAAGGCTTTTCTCCTCTAAACAGCCTCATCGAGATGTTCACGACCAGAGTGCATTGGCGCTATGACTCACTGCTTTCCGAGCAGCCTAGTGATTGCAGGTCCCCTCGGATTTTCTTTGTGGGAAAGGAAGACAGGGCACAAGGTTCAGCACTATTGCCAGTGATATGTTGACAAATCCTACTTCTGACATATAAATCTTTCTCTTGGGGGACTAATTAGTGAGGCTCTATCCCAGAGAGTAAAAAAAATATTGCATTTGCAGAACTTTGGAGATGTTTTGCTGAATTAAAGACTTTTCAATTACTATTTAATCCCCCATGTCATGAACAAGTTATGCCAGAAACAAAGGCAAGCATGCTTATGTTTTTCTAAGTATCAGAGTTTAGCACATGGAATTTTTTCTTTCTTTTTTTTTTTCTTTCTTTCTTTTTCAGCTTTAATTTACCAACCACCTCTGATTTCACATGGTAAACAGAGCCATTGGCAATCTTGAGACCACTCTGTCAAGAGAGGTGATAATCTAATAAGACACTTTGTTTCTTTCCCTTTGGCGATTTGATTGATAAAATAACGAACCAGGGAGAGTTAAAATCTCCTGAGGAATCCTATGCTGGGGAGGGGGAAGACTGAGCAGTGATGCTAGTCAGAGGATGATGTTACCTCCTACGAAGAGATTCCACACAGTTCAGACAACCTATCACATCATCTTATGGAACATACTTGAGCCAAGACAAGGATGGGCATGAGCAAGATTCCTGGACTAGGACCTCTTACTTTAAATTCCTCTTTCCCTCTATCAAAACTAAACCTCATGGTGAAGTACTCTGTGGATAGGACTAGGGTAGCTGGACTCATTTGTATGCTCCTCTTTACAATATGATCATTAAATAAATACCTTGTCTCTGTTTTTATTGTTTGTTTGTTTGTTTACTGGTTTTTTTTTTTTTTTTTGGTTTTTCGAGACAGGGTTTCTCTGTGTAGCCCAGGCTGTCCCAGTACTCACTCTGTAGACCAGGCTGGCCTTGAACTCAGAAATCCACCTGCCTCTGCCTCCCAAGTGCTGGGCTTAAAGGCGTGCGCCACCATCGCCCGGCTTTTTTACTGTTACTTGTCTCTTTAACTGGTATTTTTAGAAGTAGATGCCCAGTAAATCAAAAGGATCAAAAATATGACATTTGATATACAGACTTAAAATAATATCTTTACTTGCTTGATGTACCAGCAACAGAATAGGGGACATCCTTACCAAGAACTTCCTCCCTGTGATGCCATTTTCAGGCTAAATTCTTTGCTAATCCTTGCTGAGAGACTGTGACTGCCAGCTCCCTCCTCGGGCTGATACAGTCTCTGCTCCCTCTCCCATGATGTCAGCTGAGCTCCGGGATTGGGTGAGGGGTAGTTGCTGTCTCACTGAGGGCTATGGACTCACCGTCACCTCTCAGAACTTTGATGTCTGCAACCTGACCAACTATAAAGAGAAGCTTTTCCAATGAATCAAGGTTCAGAGCAGCTTATCTTGTCTCTTTGCAAACCACAGTAAGCTCTTATTTGCATTTCTCTAGATAAGAGGCCAAGAATGTAGACACACCCAGTCCAGACCTTAAGCAAAGGTAAGAACTGAGCTGGCATTCTTAGCGTCCCCCAGATTCTCAGGTGTGGAGTTCTGTTCCCTTTTGTCTTCCCTGATTTCTATCCTGTTTCATACCCACTATTTAGAGGTAGACCTGAGTGATTTGGGTTCTGGAAAAACTTTAACTTGTTTTTCCTAAAACCTTAAAACCATATGTTGATTATTGGAAAGATTTATTGCTTGTATATTTCCCCTTTATCGCACTCGAGGACCGAATTCCTGTGTCACCTCAGGTCTCTTCTACTCTCCATTTGTTCTCACATGTCCTCCTCATGTTCCAGGGTCACAGAGGTGGAAATCAATTCCCTTCCCATGCTAGAGAGAAGAGGAGCAAGCAAATCTTCCTGCCTGTACAACAGGAGCAGGGAAGTCAGGTGGAGTGGTTCACATCTGTACCCTCAGATAATGGTGTTTAGGAGGCTGAGGGAAAGAACTGAGAGGAGTTCAAGACTCCCTTGGCTTGAGTAGTTAGTGCTAGATCTGGCAGAGCTACTCAGTAAGACTCTGTCTCAAAAAACAAACACCCTGAAAATGAAAGGTTCAGTAATCTATTCTCTGTCTCTGTCTCTGTTTTTCTCTGTCACTATGTCTCTATCTATCTGTGTCTCTATCTCTTTGTCTCTCTGTGTGTCTGTGTTTCTGTCTTCTGCCTTTGTCTGTCTCTGTCTCTTTGTGTATCTGTTGTGTCTCTGTCTCTTTCTGTCTCTATCTGTTTCTGTCTCTCTCTCTGTGTCTGTGTTTCTGTCCTCTGCCTCTGTCTGTCTCTGTCTCTCTGTTTCTGTCTCTCTGTGTGTCTGTGTTTCTGTCCTCTGTCTGTCTCTGTCTCTTTGTGTCTCTATCTGTGTCTCTATCTCTTTGTCTCTTTTTATCTGTCACTATTTGTTTCTGTCTCACTGTGTCTGTGTTTCTGTCCTCTGTCTCTGTCTCTTTGTGTCTCTATCTGTATCTCTGTCTCTGTCTCTTTCTGTATCTGTTGTGTCTCTTTCTGTCTCTGTCTCTATCTGTTTCTGTCACTCTGTGTCTTTTCTGTCCTGTCTCTGTCTGTCTCTGACTCTTTGTGTCTCTGTATCTCTTTCTGTCTCTGTCTCTGTTTCTGTCTCTCTGTGTGTCTGTGTTTCTGTCCTCTGCCTCTGTCTCTGTCTCTTTGTGTCTCCATCTGTATCTCTGTCTCTGTGTCTGTGTCTCTTTCTGTCTCTGTCTCTATCTGTTTCTGTCTCTCTGCATCTTTCCCTTCTCTTCTCATTTTCTTTCCTTTTTCTTTCAGTAAACTTCTCTTTCTCTCTCCAAGTTAGAACCCACAGCCTCCCTACAACAAGGTAAATAAATGTTCAGGGTTTTGTTGCAAAGCCTGAGTTATGTTAAACTCCAGGCAAGAATCGTAATTAAAAGTTAGAAAAAGTAAATAAAAGTGCTGGGTACCATTCCCTGAAGCATTAGAAATAGCACATTCACCTGAAAGTTGAAGGATAGATCTTTCCAACATACATAGAGCATTTGTCTTCGATCCACCTCCATCAAGATGATCAGGCAGAAAGAGTTTTTGAAATTTTTTTTTTTAAACAACTGTCATTCATTGGTTTACTAGAAAAGGGAAATTTTGGCTGGCTTTGATATTCTAGTATTTCAGTATAAAGGCAAAGAAGGCCAGAGATGACTGTTTAGACACACTCAGACTTAGAATCAGGGTAGTCTTCCTCAGCCATAATGATTAGAGAAGAAAATCTAAATATAATTTCTAAGGGGAAGTTTGTGAATTGATCCAAATGTCAACAATCTCAGGGATTTGTGTGTACTTCATGACACCTGTATTCAACATTTCAACAGACAACTTGTCATGACCTGAAGAAGGTCTAACTTGCAAAGTCTAGCCCCAGAGCTCAGGAAGGAGGAAACCATAAAGCACCAACTAGAGAAATAGAATATGCATGCTTCAAGTCTTCGGATTACAACACAGAACACAACAGATACATAGAACCACACATATTCCTTTACTTCTAGTAGTGTTCAGTCTGAGTTCAGGAGCTTTTTTTATGCATATCTTGAGTGTAAAGTAAATTTTCTTTTTTCATTTAAGTGTCTGGAAATGGGCCTAACTGGCACTGTAGCCCAAAGAGTTCAGAGCAGACAAGCTTTCTAAAAACCAAACGAACAAATGAAAAGAACAAAACACTTAGGAGGGACTGGAAAGATGGCTCAGCAGTTAAAGAGCACTGGCTGCTCTTCCAGAGGTTCAATTCTTAGCATCCACATGACAACTCCCAGCTGCCTGTGGCTGCAGTTCTAGGGGATCTGGGATCTTCACAGACATAGATGCAGGCAAAACACCGATGCACATAAAACAAAAGTAAATACATCTTTTTAAAAGATGTAAAGATGTTGGTTTTGGCAAGGTTTGGAATATGCAATACCAAACACCTTCCAGGCTGGGAGTTCTATAACGTTTGGCTTCTGGATCTTTCCTTCCCAGCCGGACTCTACAGCCTTTGATCAGCTTTCTCTTTTAGCCCTTGCTCTTTAGTTCCACAAATTATTCACACTTGCTACTTTTGGTTCTTCCTTTCATCTTTTCAGCCATTGTTCCTTCTATCCACTAGCTCACTAATGCTTACTGAATTATTTATTCACCTGGGCAACTCCCTAAGGCACAATGCCATCCCAGTATTTTCCTTAACTGAAAGCCACAGAGATAACACCATAGGTCACCTAGTCCTGAGCTGTTTTGAGATCTCCATGAAATATTAAGACTTTGAACAATCCGTGCTTACTATTGGAAGTGTTTCTAGGTTTACAAAAATGGATTTAAAAATTATTATAACAATAGTGAGTGTTCCAGGTAGTGGTCATAAAGAAAAACAGCTGCAAAATGTGGAGAAATAATTTGGAGTACTGATACCATGTGGCTTAAGAGAAGCAGTATTAATTATTTTCAAGAAGTTAATTCTAGGAAGAGACTAAAACCTTGAATCATAGGCCCAGCCAGTCCACAACTTTCCCAAAAAGGCATCTTATATATTTAAAGCATGGGACAACAGACAAAACAGCATGCCAGATGTTTTAGCTATTACATCATTGTTTTCTTACAACTGCGTGTGGTAGATGCTACCCATTCCTGCTTTATACAACAGGAAACTGAAAGTCAAAATAACGAACATAATTGCTAGCTGGGGTGACTGATGTGCTGAAAGCCCCGCCTCACAGACTGCACAAGCCTTACACATCCACCCTGTACATTGCCTCGTCTGGATATAGCTACAGCCACAGTAAATGTTATTTTCTTTTTCCTTCTTAAAAATTATGTTTATAACTGAGTCTGCTGCGTGTGTCTGTGATTTCAACTGGCAGGACTTAAGGCATGAAGATTGTAAGTCAGAGGCTAGCAGGGACTGCAAAGTAAGTTCTGTACAGGGCCAATCTGGGTTATATAGCAATCCCTTGTCTAAAAAATTAAAAAGAAAAGAAAGAACAAAAAAACACTGAACACAATTGTTCAGACTCTTTGTAGGTCATTAATTACATCTTCTTTCTAGTTCAAGTTAAAATATAAGCCATGTCCTAATCTTTGTGTAAGGGAGAAAAAAAAAATGTTTCCCTTACCCCTCTGTGATGGTTGATCTTTGTCAACCTGATTGAATTTGTAATCACCTATAAGACATACCTTGGGAGTCTCTAAGGAAGTTTAACTCCGGAGACAAGCATCCTATGGGCATAGTAAGGAGACAGAGGAAGCAAGCACCTGCACTCATTTCTCCCTTCTACCAAGAACACAATGTAACCAGGCCCTTCCTGTTCCATCCACCCTTCCTAGCCCATCCCTTCCCTTGAAACTGGGAGCCATAATAAATATGTCCTGAAGTTGCATTTTTTTTTTTCTTTCACAGCAATGAGAAACATCACTACTGGAACATCCTACGTTCGTGGCTAAGTTCTCTATGAGAAAAGCTGGAGAAAGATCAAACGGCAAAGCAAATTACAATAGTCCATGACTCAGTGAGGGTGTTTTTCTTAGCGTTACAATTGCTGCAATGAAACAGCGTAACCAAAATGAAGCTGTGGTGAAGTGGCTTACTTTACTCACTGTCCATCATCAAACACAGTGAGGGCAGGAACTCAAAGAGGGCAGGAACCTGGAGACAAGGGCTGATGCAGAGCCCATGGAAGGGTACTGCTTACTGGCTTGCTCCTTCTGACTTGTTTAGCCTGCTTTCTTATGAGGCGTAGGGCCATCCACCCAGGGATGGCACCACTCACAGTGGGCTGGGCCCTCCCCCATCAATCGCTAATTAAGAAAATGCCTTACAGCTGGATCTTTCCTCCTTTCTGATAACTCCGCTGGCGTCCAGCAGACGTAAAACTAGCCGCCGGGTCCATAAAGAAAATGTGATACAGTTTAACATTAGGTGGGAGGAATGTATAATAACAGACACATCTGATAGGATCAAGGAGTATGATGTAGGGATTTAAGATGAAATCTGGGAGAAACTTAGATCTGCGTGCTATGCTTCTAACATTCTGGTCTTCAGAAACGGGCAATTCTTTTTCTCTGGGTTAATGGAGGATATCTCTCATATGGGGGTCTTATGTCTCTCTTTGATAACTTCGAGGAAGGAGAGTGGGGGCAAGTGAGGATGACCTCTGTCAAGTCAATACAGTGAAGTGCTCTATTTGGTGCCACTATCTCCCAGATCCCATGACTTGGTAGCTATCAGTCCTCCGTACCAAAGCTATAAAGGTAAATGTACACTCAGGAGCCTTACAGAACATAAAGTTCAGATGGTTGAGACTTAAGTAACATCGTCATATGAAAGATTAGGTGATTCTTATTAGGACGTGTATAGGACTCAAGGAAGAGAGAATGGCCTGGGTCAAAGGTTTTCTGCACTGTGGCTATTAATATTCTCTGTGTGATGTGCGTTTAACCTTCCTAGATTGATGAAATTCTAGTCAGCAGATAATTGAGTTCCTAATGGCAGTAGCCTTTAGTTAGATAAATGAACTTCATTAAAAAAAACTAAAGCGGGAGAAAGAGTTAAAAAAAAAAAAAAAAAAAGATAAAGACAAAGAGGCACGAGGGAGAAGGTGCTGAGTGAGACCGGTGCTGAGACCGTGAGGTTGTGTCTTAGCCCAGTGCGGCTAACAAAGCTCCATACTGTGTGTATCATGTCCAGTCTTTTTTTTTTTTTCTTAAGATTTATTTATTTATTATTTGTAAGTACCCTGTAGCTGTCTTCAGACACCCCAGAAGAGGTTGTCAGATCTCATTACGGATGGTTATGAGCCTCCACGTGGTTGCTTGGACTTGAACTCAGGACCTTCAGAAGAGCGGTCCGTGTTCTTAAACGCTGAGCCACCATCTCTCCAGCCCCTCATGTCCAGTCTTAATGTTAACAAGACAGAAGAATTTAACCAACTGTGGGTTTGTGGATGTGTGTTTGTGTGTGTGAGGTGAGTGTGTATGGAGTGTGTGCATATGAGTGTGAGTGTGTTAGGAGTGTGTGTGTGTGAATGTGTGTATTTGTGTATGAGTGTATGAGTGTGTGTGTGTGTGTGTGTGTGTGTGTGTGTGTGTGTGTGTGAGTGAGTGTATGTGGCACCAGAGCCTTCAGAAATGAAGACCTGAAGAAAGATATCTCTCTTTCATGACTAAGCTCAATGGGACATGGACAGTCATAAAACACTGATAGAGAACACGACACCTTTGTTACTTCTGTCACCAAAGTAACTAAATACCTGGCAAGAGGTTTCAGAGTTTAAGGGAGGGTTTAAAGGATTTATTTTGCTTCCTGCTTGAAGAGAATTCATTTGTATGTCTACAACTTATGAGCCTTGGATGACGGGAAGAGGGAGGGAGGCTGTCCCCAAGGTGTCATTCCTACTGCCCCACTGCAAACTAGTTCTCTTTAATTAGCTAGTCTCTAAGAATTCAGCTTTGTCTGCATCTGTGTTGCTCATGACTTTAAATTCATTCTTATTTTCTTCATGAGAATGCATGGCATTGTAGCATTTGCCTGCATTTTTCTGTTCAGAATTCTTACTGTAATAATGACAGAATTCGTGAACTATCTGTGTTCTCTGACTGGGTGAGGCCATAGATTCAAGTTAGGAAACTCAAGCACGTTCCATCATGGTACCAAAACTCCATTCTTACAAACAAGACATGAGTATAATGATAATAAATGATACATACATAAAAGAAGGAACTTAAATAAACCTAAACTTAAAAGGAAACATTTGACAGTCAAGTCTGGAACAAGGAACACATCTGTGTTTGAGTCCTGGCCAATTGTATGGACTGATACAGGCACAGCCCCTCCCTGAGCATCTTTATCCTTACATTACTATGTTAAAAGTATGATGAATGTTATATTTTAAATGATATCTGAAAATGCTTTATAAACTGCTAAATTCCATGTATAGTGTGAAAAATGGGATGAATATGCTATAACTTTCTATTTTATATTTCCTGTCTTTTTCCTTACAAAGGGAAATAGGAACTTTAATCCTATCTTTTTGTCATATTTATTGCTTTGAGGAAGTTCTAAATAAGGGTTACACAGAACAAAGGGAGAATCAAGAGTAATAGGCATCAGTTGGGCCCAGGCTGTTAGCAGAGGAGTTGTTAGCTGAACTTGTGAATTTCCTTTGACCCCCCCCCCCCACACACACACTGCTATACAATCAAGGAGAAGGGATATCACATTTCTGGCACATAAAGTAAAACCTGAGACCCAGTGACTTGGTGTGCGTACTCTTCACAACTGGAGAGTGTACCATTTTGGTCTCTAAATTTGATACTAAACATACAGTTCAGTGGTTTTGCTTACCATCATCCTAAGTCAAACATATCACACACACACACACACACACACACACACACACACACACACACTGTTAGAACATATGCTATTGCTGAAGTCCCTGTTAAATCTACGTGTTTGCAAACTTTCTTTCTCCCTGTTTGCATGTTTATGGGTTTTCTATTCACTAGAGGTATTTAAGTAATTCTGGTTATTGCTGTGTAACAAATGGTCCCAACATTGGTGACTTAAAAAACATCCTTGATTTTTAATTTACAGACTCATGGATTCTGTTGGTCAGAAAGGCACAGCTGGAATGGCTTATCTTCTGATATCTTAATGGCTTCCTCATTAAGTTCAAGCCCTTGAAGAAAGTTATAAATGACTGAGGAGCCTCAGAGAGCTGAGGCTTGGACTCATTCCATTCTTGTAACAAGCAGAAAGCTGAGCTGTGCTTAACCGACATGTATCAGACCTTTTTAGGTGGTTAGCCTTCTTATAGTTCAGCAGCTAGGTTCAAATGCCAAGTTTCTGCAAAGTGAACAAGCAAAGAAATAGGAGGAAATTGCACTCATTTTAAAGCTTCCCAAATTAATACCATCTCTTTATTAGTCCAACAGTCATATCTGTGATGGTTTGTATATGCTTGGCCCACGGATTGGCACTATTAGGAGGTGTGGCCTTGTTGGAGTAGGAGTGTCACTGTGGGTGTGGGTTTTAAGATCCTAGTCCTGGCTGCCTGGAAGAGAATCTTCCACTAGCAGCTGTCTTAGTCAGGGTTTCTATTCCTGCACAAACATCGTGACCAAGAAGAAAGTTGGGGAGGAAAGGGTTTATTTAGCTTACTTCCACATGGCTGTTGATCACCAAAGGAAGTCAGGACTGGAACTCAAGCAGGTCAGGAAGCAGGAGCTGATGCAGAGGCCATGGAGAGATGTTCTTTACTGGCTTGCTTCTCCTAGCTTGCTCAGCCTGCTCTCTTATAGAACTCAAGACTTCCAAGCCCAGGGATGGCACCACCCACAAGGGGCCCTACCCCCTTGATCACTAATTGAGAAAATGCCCCACAACTGGATCTCATGGAGGCACTTCCCCAACTGAAGCTCCCTTCTCTGTGATAACTCCAGCCTGTGTCAAGTTGACACACAAAACCAGCCAGTACAGCAGCCTTCAGATGAAGAGGAAGAACTCTCTCCTCTGCCTGCACCATGCCTGCCTAGATGCTGCCATCCTCCCACCTTGATGATAATGGACTGAACTTCGGAACATGTAAGCCATCCCCAGAATCTTTGTAGTCATCATAAATCTGTATTCCAAAATCATTACAGTCATTATAGGATGAAAACTAATTCTAAAAGTACTAAAAATATGTATAAGAATTTGTGTGTATCTTGGTACTTTCTCACCATCTGCTCTCTTTAACAAACAGTACCTATACTTCAGGATTTACAGATCAGTACTTTAGTAGAGGATACTACATGTCTTACAGTAAATGTTTAAGCCAACAGTGTATTATATTTCTCTAGACAGAATTAGTCCTGGGAAGAACATGGAGGATCTTTGGATCATGGACTTAAGAGAACTTCTCTTACTTTTGATTCTTGTCATCTGAATGCTAGTGTCTTGATGTTCTGCCATTGGCATTGACCAGTTACTTGAGAAAAGAATATCAAGAGTGAATTAGAGTAGAGATTTACAGTCAAGGGGAGTTAAGTCTTGATGACACCATGTCTGCCTAGAACCCTGTTAGGATATATTTTGCTTTTGTTGCTTCACGACTCCACACATTTCTTCTTTAAGAGGATTTATCTTATTTTTAATGAAGAAGACACGAATGTGTCTGAGTGTGGGTCTGTGCACATGTGAGTGCAGGGGCTCATGGAGTCGAGTAGAAAGGTCTGATCCCCTGGAGTTGGAGTCACAGATAGTTGTGAACCCACTTGATATGGGTGTTGGGAACTGAAACTGGGGCCTCTGTAAAAGCAGCATGCAGTCTTAACCCTCTTACCCTCTGAGCCATCTCGCCAGCCTGCTCCGTGCACTTATTTATCACCAGGAAACACTGAATATAAAATTGGGTGTTTTGTGTTTAAAACTTTTCCTTTGAAGTATCACTATGATGGCTATTCTTGGTTGTCAGCTTGACTACATCTGCAATGAACTAAAACGTAAGTGGCTGGTACGGCCTTGAGGGATTTTCTTAATTAAACCATTTGAAGTGGGAAGACCTAATTTTAGTCTGGATCTTTTGAGGTGGGAAGATCTATGTTAAATCTGGGCCACACCTTCTGGTGTTATCCTGTGTAAAGGACATGGAAGAAGAAAGCTCTTTGCTTGCTTGCCCTTGCTCTTGATTACAAGTTCATTTTTTCCCTGGCATTAGAACTTATTTCTTCCGGATTATGGCATATGATGGCATCCAGTTTTATGGACTGAACAACTACTGGATTCTTGGGCTTTCCATTGGTAGACAGTCATTGCTGAAGTAGCTGGACCACAGCCTATAAGCCAGACTAATACAATACAATCTGACTGTTCTGTTCAACCTTGTTCTTTTAGAGATCTCTTACTAATAAAAACTGAGATCAAACTCAGATGGACATAATTTCGTTTTTTTTTAAGTTTATGATAAAGTCTGATCAATAAGAGCAATGACTAACCCAAGACGTGCTTCTCAAATATTCTTAATAAATATTGTCTTGGTTCACTTACATGTACTTTAATTTTAAGTGTAACATAGCTGTTTTTTAAGTAAAGGGGAACAAATTTATAAGAATCTGAAACTTCCCATGTTATAAATGAATTGATGACTTCTTTTTCTGCCTTCATGATTCAGGCAAAACAAATCCTAGGTTGCTAATCAGTTTTCAAATGACTACTTTCACTATGTGAATACCTTTATCTCTCTGTTGTGCCTGTTCCCCCAGCGCACAGTGAACACTTTTAGAGATGTTCTTCCTCAGTCCATAGACTGTTCCCTAGAGTGCTGAATCACTGAATGGATGCCCAGATGGAAATCAGAGTAAAGAGAATGAGTAAAATTTAATGAGTAATTCAATCAAGCTTTCCTGATTGTGTAGTATTTGTTAGGATGGTCTGGTAAACATATTTTTGGCATCATATTATATAGTAGAATAAGAAATAGAGTTTATTCAAAATGATTGTTTAATTATGCATACTTGAAACATGTGAGACCTAATTAACAACTGTTGATATTAAATCATCCACATAAAATACGTGATGCTGAATGTATGCTAATCGTATGCAGAGTCTAACACTATTAGTTTAAGAAATGTATTATTTCTTTGCTTATGATTTATTTCCTCCCTCAAAGATTGCGAGGACTCAGTTGGTAAAATATAATTATAAATGTCTTACCTTATTTTTAAAAGACAGGTATTTAAAGAAAGGTTAGATGTTCTCTAAAATATTTTTCTTCACCAAGAGGCACTCCTAGGACCAACAGCCTTGCTTGGGAAAGAAGAACAATTGTACTATGTGAGGCCATGGTCAACTTCAAGATAACGCAACACACTCTTGGCAATGGTGTGGTGCTGGAGCAGTCCATTTGGCCTAGTACTCATAGACATAGGGAGCTTGATGAGTTTCAGGCTAACCTGAGCTACATTTGGAGTTTCAAAGCCAGCCAGTCTCTGCTTCAAACAAACAAACAAACAAACAAGCAAAGGAATGAATGATAAGAAAATAAAGATTAAGTGACAGCTGGTCTATGGGAGTAAAATTAATTTTAAGTCAACACTGTAGATGTACCATGTGGATAAATGCACAGCTCTGATATTTAAGAACTTGCATTTATAATTTCTTATTTGGGAAAGTGGTCTTTTGATGTTAAACAGCATTTAAAAAGTGTAAGTTTATGGAAAATTGAGAGATGACATACTTTCAAATGGCTGCCCACAGCACCTTTTGAATTGTCTTTTCTCCCACTCTGAACAGAAAGCCTCTTCTCTTTCACAATTTGATTTCAAGTAATTGAAGAATGGAAGTTGGGCATTGTTTTAATGTTTATTAACTTGCTTCTTATCCCCAAGGGGCAGCTTTAATTTCAACAAAGAGCACTCCATTTGAATTAGGATTCACATTTGTACTCCATTTAAATCTCTCCACTGCTAATTTCAGCAAATTTCAAATATGGCTCCCCTATTTGTCAAGAGCGATTGAGACTATATATTCCTTCCCAATTTTGGCCCAAATTCAATAAGATTATATATGCAATCACATTAGGCTCATAACGAATGACTCATTTTTTTCAGTAATTTATTTATTCACAATTCAATTCTTGTGGTATTCCCCCAAGGTAGCTATTCCAAAACAGCCTTTATTCTCCTTGTCTGTACTGAACTCTTACATCATTTTGCATTATTACATTGAAAAGAAAAACTTACACAAAAAATCCATTAAGTTCATTAACCCTTTATTGCCTTCCTACCCAAACCACATACACAATCTCCTACACACAGAAAAGGGTATTTTGGGGAGATTTAAAAGATGATTTATGAATAACTGCCATACTGTGACCAACAAGCACAAGGTATGAGGATAAAAATATTTATCAGACAAAAATTTATATAGAAATTATAATAAAGAATACATACTAGAGAAAGAAATACAGTAGGTGAGTTTCAGAGAGAGAATATATGAACTGAATGTGTAACATTAAGGAATATATTCATAATATATAATATATATTCATATACAGATATGAATACAGTAACAATCAGTTTTTTAAAAAGGCTATGAATTTGATGGAGAGTGGAAGGGGACTATGAGGGTTTGGAGGGAAGGAAGAAAAGGGAAAAATATAGTTGAATTATAATCTCAACTATTAAAATAAAAAAGAAATGTTAGTTACTTTTACTGTCTCCAGGGTCAGTTGTTGGACGCTTCCATTTTTCCATTTAAATAGATAAGATGTGAGCAATTCATTTTCTTGTTAGGTAGTAAAGAGCACTTCTCCTTACTGAGACAGACTAGCCATTTGGTGTGAGGCTTTCTTGTTAGACTAGCTATTTGGTGTGAGGTTTTATTGTTAGGCTTTATGTTTTGCTACAGGATATTGCAAGTCGCTGGGCATGGGGTCAAACCAGCTGGGTCTCATCATTACAGAATGAGCATGGGGTTCTATTCCTTTCTGGTTTCAAACTTGTGGCCTTTTCGTCTCTCTCATAACCTCTCTAAAGAACAGGTAGATAACACGGTGAATATAGATTCCTAAATTACTGAATTATGGAAAAGATAAGATATAGTAATTAAGGAAGATTCATTTAAAACTCAGGTTTGACTGGGCTGACTTTAAACTATGATTCTTCTCTTTTAGTTGTTACAGGTTGGCAGCCAGGACCAATACATCTGCAGTCCCATTTATAGTAACAATCTAATCCAGTGGTTCAACCTGTGGGTCGCCACCCTGTGGGTGATCCCCTAGGACCATCGCCAACCATAGATGTTTACATTACCATTCATAACAGTAGCATAATTACAGATATGAAATAGCAATGAAAGGGATGTTATGGTTGGAATCAGCACATTAGGAATTGTATTAAAAAGTTGTAGCATTAGGAAGGTTGAGAACCACTGCTGGAAACTACCCAAAATTAGGACAGAGCTGTCGACACCGTCAACGCCATCCCAGAAGCACAGCTGTTATTTGGTATGAAATGTCACTCAGTGTGATTCCCCAAGCAAAGCCACTATCCTGGAACCAGGAGCCAATTACAGGGTCCCAGCAAGGCTCCTAAGGCCCACATTCCCTCATTCATTTCTTCCCCCACCCCTTCTTTCTCTTTTTCTTCCAGGGCTGAAGACAGAAACCAGGGCCTTGTGCACACTAGGCATTCGTTTTAACTTTGAGGTAAGTCCTGTGTCTTGGCTTTTGAGACAGTCATGCCATGCTAGCTCAGAATGGCCTTACTATTGTGGCCTGTGCTCCTGTCTTCCTGTCTGTGTCTCTTAGACGCTGGGATTATAGTGTGCACCCTCATGCCAGACCTCAAGCAGCCCTTAATTTTGAATTTTGAAGCTCCCAGACATTAGCCTCGGGTTTATGGGCTGACATTGGGGTCTCTAACTAGGTTTGAATTCAGTTCTGCTGTCGCTGTCCCCTTAGGCTAGTGTCAGGCACCAGGGCAGGTTCACATTGTAAGGAAGGTAGCCGAAACTGCTGGAAGCCCTGAAGCGAAGGACAGAGAAAACAGTTACAGAAGTCAAGTTGGGAACAGACATTGATCTTTCAGCTGACATTTCCAAAGAGTTCTGTTTCTCCAAAGCTGCGCGAAGCTTATAATTTTACTCGATGAGGAATTTCTGGATGTTCCAAGATTAACCTATATATGGAACTCCTGAATTCTCAAAAATGAAACTTTTTATTTCCTATAAAAATTTGCCACAGGTGTTGGTAAGAAAGCTCAGTGGCTAAGAGCACACTCTACATTTACAGAAGACGTGCACCCACAATGGGCAGCTCCCAACTGCTTGGTAACACCAGCTCCAGGGCAGCTGGTGCTGTCTACTGTACTCTACAACAACTGTATGTAGATTTGGTATGTGCACGCATACACACACTTAAGAATAAAGTTATCTGTTAAAATGTGCTATACAAAGAGTAACCTAGTAAACAGCAAAAATGGACTTCTCCTAGGTTAGAAGTTTAGGAGTACGGTGCCAACCAACATGACTGGGTTTTTGTAAAAGGCCTTTACTGGGTCACAGACCATGTACACCTCATGGTATCATGTCAGGATGATGAAGAGAGAGGTTTTGCTGTTTGTTTCCAATCTGAGAAGTCCACGTTTGTGAGCTTATCACTCGAAGGCTGAGTCCTCTAACACCGTCACAGTGTTGACTAATATTTTAATGTGAAATTGAAACTTTCCATGAACTTTCCATCCATGACAGTAGACAAATCTAAGAATCAGGAGCCCCATAAGGCAAGAAGTTTGTACAAGTATTTCGCCAAAGTTAAGATTTATGTTAGAGCTTTAATTTCCATGATACTGTGACAATGCTTCAGGGGTAGACTTGGAGAACAAATGATTTGTTTGTGCCAGTGTCAATTTAATTTGAATTTTATACTGTTCTGAGGGCTTTGGTAACTTGACATGCCTAATACGCAGTGTGTGTGTGTGTGTGTGTGTGTGTGTGTGTGTGTGTGTGTGTGTGTATGTGTGTAGGTTTTAAAAAGAACTTCACTGTAGATAATTCTGTTTTAGGCATATATAGTACATCTTGTAGCTTTGTTAGAAAGTGCCCCACTGCAGTGATTCTTAAGAGTGACCTTCCTTGCTGTTCCTATACCTCCTATGTCCATGATGGCCCTCTTCTAAAAATGTTCAGGGTGTGAAGGTAATTAAAAATTAAGACATATACTGTTGAAAATAATTTGTCAGAGCTAGCCCAGTGTGAAAATAAATTATGTGTGACTAATTTCAGATATGGATATTCCTAAATTTTATTTTAAAAAGAAAAGAGTAAATGGGCGATTGCTTGAGTTTTTTGAATATCACGTTCACATACTTTTATTAAGCTCACTGGCAGTGGGTAGGTGCCAGCACACCTTCTGAAGTCCTACCTCCTTTTGGCACGTTCTTCCCACGTGTTCTGACCAGACATCACTCAGGAGTTGACTATCTGGCGGTGGCAGTTGCCTACGTCAATGAGGCATGAGACCAGTGTTCAGACTCATCTCCTTCTGCAAGAAGATTCTGCAAGCTTCAAGGAAGAGCAAGGGAGCTTCCCTAGTGAGACATGTTTACCCACTTCCAAGGACTTATACTGACCTTTCTCCTACTCTCTGGGATTAAGTCCCAAATGAACCCCTTATGTCTAACTCTGTCTCAGGCTCTGTGGGGGAAACACTGATCAACACCATTCACCTTTTGATCCTTCCCTGATTCTCTTGGATAAGCGTAAATTCTTCAAGTATCACTCTGTGTAACAATTTACATATATGAAAGGCGTGAGACTTGTGTACTTTTAAAGTTAGTGATCACTTAGCCAAAGGAAAACCACAGGGGTTAGGATTCCCTGACTTAGTATAGACATTAATACCACCCTTGGACAGTTTCCTAGAAAGGTAACTACTAACTTGGAAATCATATTTAATTTCCTTATGCAGGTGCCCTTTAACTGCTCCACATTCCTGATGCTTCTTTTATCAATGAGGCAAGTAACAGTTTGCTTACTATCTCCTGTATGAGTCATATTGAACTAGAAGCAGGGAAAACTGCCCCATAATGGGTACTGAAAGCAATGGCTATGCTCTGAGAACTATAAGGTTCATTCAAGCCTCAGAAGCTTTGTCTTGTGGGGTAGGAGTTCTCAAACTCTTTTTAGATTATGAGTCTTCCTTCTTTGAAGCGCAAGAGTCTTCCATCCACTTCTACCCACACCCATCTCTCATAGGACAACTGGTTCCGGACCATAGACGAACCTCCAAATCTCAGGTTTCTCCAGATCCCAAACATCGCATGGAAGTGCAAATGAACTCTCATCCTCACATCCCTCTACTTCAGTGTAATAGCACATATCACAGAGGTTCAATGGGGATGGGGGCAGTGAGGATGGAGATTAAGACTTGACAAATAAAAATATAAAAAAACCAAAATGAAACCAGGTGGCGGTGGCACATGCCTTTAATCCCAGTGCTTGGGAGGCAGAGGCAGGTGGATCTCTATGAGTTCAAGGCTACCATGGTCTAGAGTAAGTTAGTTTCAGGGCAGCTAGGACTACTCAGAGAGACCCAGTCTCAAAAAAAACCAAACCAAACAAACCAACTAATCAACCAACCAACCAAAACCACAAAGAGCTGGCAAATGCAGACCATTGATAAATTTAACAACAATGATGCTCAAGACCCAGCCTGCATCTTGATACTCCCAAGTTTTCCTTGCATAGAGCCAGCCTCTGGCATGTGGATGATACCCTGTGGAGAATGAAAGAAAAACAAATCCACAGCACATCTGAAATTTTCAAGAAAGCCAGAGATGACCCTACTCACCTTGGACCATCATCCAGAGAGACATATCCTTTTTGGAAGGAAGAGAGAGGCTCACAATTATGTTTATGATGATTACAAGATTCATGGGGTCTTTCACTAAGGATGTATACACAGAAAACAATGGCTGGGGATAAGACACTGGGGCAGCTGCTAATGAGGCAATTCAGGGGATGCAGTTCTTTTGCATCATCGTCCATGGATGGGTGGACTTTTTGGGGATGGAGCTGGATTTGAGTCACCCAAACTTGCATAAGTAACCCCCTCCTTCCCCCAAAATGCTTCAGTTGACTAAACTGGGCTTGTATGGTGTCACTTCATTCATCTGCTGTGATGCCTGTGGTACATGGATGAAGAGATGTTTGCTCACATCTGTCCAGGAAAAATCCCATACAGACCAAGATTGCTTTTTTGTTTTGTTTTGTTGTTTTGTTTTTGCTACAACGTACAACAGCAGCCCCCAATAGACACTCAATCCATTTATTGAGAACTCAAGTGACATGTCTGTATTACCGACTGTGCGAAGAAGAAGAAAATACCAGAAACACAATGCCAGCAATTCATTTACTACCCTTGCATCCAAAAGCAAAGACATGGACAAGAACACCAAGCATTTATTCCACAATGGAGTAACTTCACAGTGAGTTTTACTTACCACAGATGGAAGGACCCTCGTCCTTACACCACACTTATGCTTTTCCTCTCATGCAAATGTTTAGCAACAAATCAGGGATGAAAAAAAAAATTGGAGATTGCATGTGTAGTGAATTTCAGTCCATAAAGATAACAACATCTTATACCATTGTGGAGTTTACAGAGTCCGTGTAGGTTCCATCAACTCACTGAATCATGACAATCGCTCCGTGAGGTAGGTATCAGTGACTTTAGGGGGTGAAGTACCTGAGGCGTAGAGGTTAAATAACATGTCCAAGGAAACACAGCCATGACAAAACGAGGATCCGGTTTTGTCCCGGCCCTCTGGTGTACAGACTTTGTGTGTGAACTGCAGCATGTAATATAAAAAAGAGACAGTAGCTTAACAGGAGTTCACCCACCTAGAAAGAGAAAAATCAGTCCATTACTTATGTCCCCCCCACCCCAAGTGATTTGCTTTTTAAAAATAGCTTAGAAACTAGCTCCTCGACCTCTGGGTCTGTTTATGTATCAAGTGGATGTTAACAATTACATCATTTTTATAAAATTCCAAATTAAGCCCTTCATTGTTCCATTTCTCTTCTTCAGCTTTTCAAATTTGGGTAAACACAAAAATTTAGGTAAGAGGAAAAAAAATATCACAGGGTGGGTGTTGGGGGGGGGGTCTAAACTCCAGGATATTCTATTGATCTTGACATTTCCAAGACATGGTACCCATCTCATCCATCCAAGTGGAATTCTGCAATATGATGATTTAATTGACCATAATGTGCAACCTGGTATATAAGTGCTAATCCAAATTTTCTCTGACAAGCAATGGGATTTATAAGCTTTCTTACTGACAGAACATAGGTAGTTCAAACTTGACAAATGAGGTTTATTGTAGTTTCATCCTGATTATTTTAGAAACAGGCTAACTGAAACTCAGATACACATACAGAAACAAACACAGCACACCTTTCAGAGTTGGTCTCTGATCACACAGCTAACTTCAACTTGAGAATCAGCTCCCACTTACTTCACACAACTGAAATGAGAAGTTTTGCTCAGTAGTAGAACCTGGATGCTCATTTAGAAAATGGAGAACTGCTTCTTTTTCATAATGTAGTGGTGAAATGTTAAGACAAAACGACTTTGTGATTTTAATGGAATAAATCTGATAATCATACAATGAAAAAAATCAACACAAGGAAGGATGATGTATTTGAGAACATTTTTAATAAATAATATGACAAAATTACTTTTTTGATTATTGAATTTTCAGTATGCAAAAGTATGGCTAAAAATAAGAGGTTTCTTACATGAACATAATGAAAACATTAATCACGTGGATTGTTCCCTTAGAACTGCACATCCTTTCTATGGGACATGGGGCTTCTTCAAATTATCTAAATGAATACACTTAGTTTTTGGTGAATACCAGCCTTTTGTATTATTTATTTATTTATTTATTTATTTATTTATTTATGGTTCAATTTTGTTTGGCTTTGTGGGGGTCAAGCCTGATACCTATGCATGACTAAAGGTTCATTTTGTTTTCTTCAAATAGCACCAATTATAAAGTCAATGAAATTCTTAAATGTCAAAAAAAAAAAAAATCATAGAAATCTACAGTCACAGAGCATCACTTGGCAATTCCAAGTTGGAATGCCTCTCATGAGCTTCTAAGAAAATCTTATAAGATTCAACATTGGCCACGAAAAACTTAGAACAACGTTTTTTTTTTTTTTTTTCTTTAAGTCTAGGAAAAATTGGAACCATTTGGTTCACAGCCCATGATAAAGTCGGTACATGACCTCACCAGCTGTCACCATTCAAATATTGCAAACGCAAACACAGAGCATTAACAAAACAGGCTAAAAACACTTCTCAACAGTTTCTGCAATAAGACAAAAAGGTTAATAGTTACAATGGTTTACAAATAAAGTTTAGTGATTGTGCTTTTAAAACCAAAAAAAAAAAAAAGATTAAAAACAGTGCATTACAAAAAATAAACAAAAAAATATCAAACGAACCTCCTTAAGTGGCACTTCTGAAAGGTGAACTGACACTACCAGAAGAAATTTAGGCCAGTTAAGATAGGGATGTCCTTACTCAATTGGTCATTAAAAACATCCATTTGCTTGTAATATGCATTTGTAGTTGCTTTTTGATTGAAAAATAGAACAAGATTTTTGCTAGGTTAACTTCTCACAATGACTAGACGATCAGAAGTCCAACTGGCTCAGCCCTACGTATCCAAAAGCACATTTCCAAGAATATATTTCAATGATTGAAATAAAGACAAAATAAAGTACCACCAGGAGTTGCAAAGAGTATATATTTACAATGCTTCTACCCCATTCAAATTAAGCTGTGGTTCTGTATGGGATAGATTTTTAGTTTATCCCAGCAAAAGGTGGTATGGAAGGCTGATTCTAAAATCATATAAAATGAAGTATGCTTTAATTGGCATTAGCAGTTGGTCATAGAACGATTATATTTTGAGAGCCCTTGGCATGAGGTTGAGTCATCACCTTTGTATCTTTGATCAATATTTTGCTATCAATTAGCTTGATATATAAGCAGTGCAATGCTATATCTCAGGGGCAAATCGCAAAAAGAATTGGTCTGTTCTTCCTTGCTGGCTGATGGCTGAAGCAAGCATTCAAGACACTTCCAGTGTTGGAAGTCAAGTATAACAGGCTGCAACAGCGTCGCGGCGGGGGAGGTTCATTAAAGGTTAGGCAATCAATCAGCAACACTAAAAACCCAAGAAACTCTTAAAAACTGTTATCCCAACAGGAGGAATAAAAATGACAATTTGTCCATTCTGATTGCACTGAACAATTTCATCTGGTATTGTGTGTCATCAGACTTGAGGCCTCTTGAGTGATGGTTTTTCACATTAGCATCGTAAGCCTCTCTGGTTGTCTTCAGCTTTCAGTTTCCTATAAGAGATGAAGTTGTTGTTCAATATGAAACCAAAGATAACTGTCTTATGTTTACTTATAGTCATTGACTTTGAATGTTTTCTTCCTTCACTGGTTGGCACTGGTGTTCATCTCACCACTAATTCATTTCACAACTTCAGTTGGTCTTTATAGCAACTCAAGCATCCTCAACGAGATACCAAACTCTTCTGGACCAGACCTGGATGTCACAGGTAGGAGCACAGGGCCTTGTGGAAAGGAGAAGTGCTCTAACTTCTCACTTCTCCTAGGCACCATCTCACCACTTAAATTCTGCATTTCATTTATAAATGCTGGATTGAGTGGCAAGAATCTTTCAGTCAATCCCCACCAAAGTCATTCTATTTAAAAGGCAAAAAATTAACTTGAAAAACAAACAGTCCGAAAGCATTTGTGGGAGAAAAGTTTTCTTACTCCAAACTACAAAGCCTAAACATACGATACATGATATTTAATTCCACCGCATTTCCTAACATTTTCAACTTAGGTTTTGAAGTAAGACTCTCAAACTCACTCAGCATATACTTGAGATTAAATATCTTTGTAAAGAAACAAATTTGTCTCTGAGTTACTTTTTATTAAAGAGAAAAAGCATACTAATTTTTAAAGGGAAGGGACTTTTAAATACGACTTCCAACTATATTTTATATATTAGTCTTAGGTTACAAGAAGGGAAAAGGCATTTATTTGACTTGGAAAGAGCCTTCCTTTGGGCTAGGCTCCTTTCCAAAGCAGTGAAAGTGAAAGAGGGCCAAGAAGTTAGTCAAATTATGCCTGATGACAGACAATAGAGGCTACACACACCATAATGGCTTACCTCATTGAAGGCTCATAGAATACTATGAATTATAACATGTCAGACCAAGTTATTTCCCAACTTGTGTTTCTAGAACTCATTTACAATTTTAAATGTTAGCAATGACGTTTTAAAAGACTTAAAAATTCATATTCCTTCACATGTTTTCAGATAGAAAACATGTATGACATTAGGATACTGAAAGTTGGTGTGAAAATGGCTACATGTCTGTATGCTGACAGATTTTCAGAACGTCAAAGGCTGACATCACAGCTACAGACAGACTTTATAAAACTTTGGGAAAATTATGCATACCTCTAATTCTTCATTATTTTCATCTCCTCTTTCAAATCCCCCAAGTACTTGCATTTCTGCCATATTCCGTCGGCCCACATTCACTTGCTCTCTTTGTCGGCTTCCTGATCCTCTTGATGACATTGAGCTTGAGGAACTGGGATCTCTAGGGTTGTTTGACGTTGGGAAAGTAGGTCTACAGTACGGAAGAATATCCTCTGTGTAAAGGAATACAATGAGAACATGTGAACAAGATAGAACACTTTCATTTTCTATCCAGTTACTCCTGTTTATCTGTAATCCTGGATGGCCAAATATGAGTGATTCGGAGGCATATATATCAACACTACTAGCATAATGAACAGTACAGGGCTGCTTTTTGGAGATGATGATAACACTTCTTGTTCTCCACACAGGAGTTAGGAATTTGGATTGACTATACTCATAAGCTAGTGTCCATCTCAAACTTACATGGGACCAAGGCCATTACAGGAGACAAGTGTGGACTCAGTTAACTTCCATTCTTTTATTCACCATGTGATCTTAAGTAATTTAATTTCTAACCCCCACAAATATGATAGTAGAACATGTGCTTATAGGAGCTCTTACTGTTGACATGAACAAAATGAGAGAATGAAATCATGATGTAAACAAGGCGTTCTTATAAGGAATTAGTAGGAAGGAGTCAGTTCCCAATTGAGATTTAAGTTTAGGTTCAGACTCCCCCTCTTGAGGTGCCAACTTCAATTTGCACCATTAAATCTGAATCACAGAAGCTGACTTCAAAAAATTAAAGCATTTGTAATGGTTTGAATGAGAATGGCTCCTATATTGGAATGCTTAGTCCCCTGTTGGTGGAACTATTTGGGAAGGATTAGGAGGTGTGGACTTGTTAAAAGGAGGTATGATATTGGGGATTCAAAAGCCAAGTCATTCCCAGTTAGCTCTTTCTTTGCCTTGTACTTCTATATTTGATGTAAATTCTCAGCTACTTGTCCAACATATGTCTGCCTGCTGATATGTTCTCTATCATGATGGTCCTGAACTCACCCTCTGAAATGTGAGCCCCTAATAAACTCTTTCTCATATTGGTTGCCTTGGTCCATAGGAAGTAAGGAAAGCAGCATACTAGTGAATTACTTCTTGAATTTCTATCTTCTTACAATTTTAAGTTTGCTAATGCTGAATCATTTGACTATTTGTTCACTTTTCTTCGATAGTCTTTCTACATTCTGGACATAAATTCATAAAAAAATAACTCTTGTATGTATTCTCTGTAAATGTAAATGTCACTTTTATTTCCTCAGATGAAGAGATGAGCCATACTCACACTTTACTAATGCATGGCTTAGGCTGAATCAGAGCATTTCTATCTAACTATCCCTAGGCCTAACTATCCCTGGAAGCTTCTCACCTCTGCACAATCTAATCTTCAATCTGCAAGCAAGGACCTTGAAGGCTTCAGCTTCCAAAGTTGTCTGCTAACCTTGCCCTTGAAGGTTTCAGACTCCAAGACTTATTACTGAAAGACCTCATCCTTTCTAGCTCTTTCTGAACTCTGGCTGGCTGGTTCAACTCAGCTGTTCTCACTCAAATTCCTCTCTAAGATGAGTGATTCAAATTGGCTTCCTTTGGCTTCTGATTTCTCTGCGTGGAAAGACTATCTCTGAACTCCAAGAGCTAAACTGCTTCGAACTCAACTACTTTGCCCTGAACTGAGGTCAACTGTACTCACCTGGACTGCATCAAACGTATCTATGAACGGACCAGCTCTCTCTCCCTCACTACTCTTTAAGAAGCCTCTCTTCCTTGTCTGTTATCACGAGAGATGGGCATATCCTATCTCTGACTCACTCAGTCAGATCCTTCTCTGATTCTCCACTTTGTCTACCCTTCAGTTAGATGTCATTCTTTGGGATTAAAGGTGTGTAATAAAGGCATGCCTATATTCCAGCCAGAGAGATTAAAAGTGTATGGCGTGTCTGCTGCATTCCAGTCAGATCATATTTTCAGTTATGATCCTTTGCCAGAGCAGCCATGTTTCTAGGTTTAGAGTCTTCCAAGGTCCTCCTTGCCCTGCCATCCTCCACCCCCCAAGGCTTCTTTTATTCCTTTCCTCTCCATACAGCCTGAGTAAAGCTTGATTTCTCCTGAGTCCACTGATAATCCCTGCAGCAGAGGAGGAGGTGAGGATTGAGATTCCCTTCTAGCGCTCGGGTACCAGTTCTAAATGACTGCTCCCCCATCCTTTCAAGAAAAGTCTCCTCCTGTGAGCCATGAGTCACTTACTTAGGAAGCCAGTCACAATCCTCAATGGCCCTCTGTTCTTTTCATTCTTCTCTTCACTGCCTCAACCCACAGTTCTGACTCTGGCGAGGCTTCTCTCCCTGTGCAGTTTCTTTTCACGTGTATCTTGTTATTTCAACCTTTTTCTTGCTGTTGACGTACATTTTTGTCCACTACAATATGTTCAAATTTCTCTGCTTGAGAACTTTGCCCTAAGTCTAATTCTCCTCAGGAATCAATATGCTCCTTTCTTCTTCGTTCCACCCCCATCTTCTTAAAAGGCAAACTGGGCTGGGCTGTGGTGGCACGTGCCTTTAATTCCAGCACTTGGAAAGCAGAGGCAGGCAGATCTCTGTGCATTCAAGAGCAGCCTGGTCTACAGCCAGAGCTATACCCAGAGAATGTCTGTGTTGAAAAACCAAAACCAAACAAAGGGAGACGGGCTCAAAATTGGGAGTTTTAGGTCCAATTTACTGAGGAAATCTAATCATGAAATCTACATTGTCACTATAAAACTGAGGAAGGTGATGGGGTTGGTCACATTTCAGTCCCTCCTTACTGAATTGCAACATTCCTATTCTTTCGGCTTTCAGTAACTCTTCCTTCTTTAACTGTCTTCTCAGGATATGTTTTACATATGTAAGTGTGAAGAAGTCATGTCAGTGCTCTAACATTTTCTCCTTTCTTTCCAAAGCTACGCACACACCACATGCATAGATATTTGTATTTTTTTCTTTCCAACTTCTCTGGGGCAATTTCATCCATTTTTTTTGGATATAAAATTTTGAGAGTATAACTTTGTCAATTTTATGTGTTGTTATATCCCCAGACTGTCATATAAATTGATCATCAATAAATAGTCTTGAGCAAAAAGAGAAGTGATTTCAACTACAATTTCCATGAACTACGCTGAATCTATAGCTCCGGCAACCAGCTCAGTTAGACTTTTTTATACTCAGTGGGCTGAACACTGATTGTAAGATGTCTCTCCTCTGGGATTGGTTGTTAACACTCAAGAGATTACAGTGATGACTCTGTGGAGGTAAATGACCCTTCATGTACCTCCTTCATCTCTGTATCTTTTTTGGGTGGGGTGGGGTGGGGTGGGGGGAGGATGCTGAGACAGGCTTTTTCTATGTAGCTCTGCCTGTCCTTGAACTTACTTTGTAGTACTGACTGGCCTCAAACTCACAGGGATCCAACTGACTCTGCCTCCCAAGTGCTGGGAGATTCAAGGTGTGTACCACCAATACTTGGCTGCCTTAAACATTCAGTTTAGATGCCATTTCTACAGGAAAGACTTCTCAGTCTTTCTTGCCATTTTCTTACCTAGAATGCTAACTGTCCTTAGTCTGAACTCCCAGGGTTCACAGCAAGATGAAAGTAATGCTGAATGTAAGGTTATTTGTATTTGGCCAGTCTTTAAAGCATGCCTGGTGGCACAGGCTGGGCTATGTTGAAGACTTAGCAGTCAGTGATAGTGTCCTTAGGGAAGACATAGAGACCTAAAATCTTATCATATCTGTGAATCATAGTATGTAAATTTTCTTCTCCCCCTCTTCTCTGTATGTGTAAGCACACGCTTTTAGACATCTGAAGACTTAGGACTGTAAATACAGTACAATCAGTATTTGATATGTGTAGAAATAAATCAAATGGAGGTAAATGTCAGCCCAAAGGATCAGGCCTTCGAGTCAAGAAAAGCACTTTCCTTAATTAAAAATATCCATTCATTACACATGTAAATCAGGGTGCCTCTGTCATTGAATAAATAATGTAAATTGAATCAAGAAGGTGAAAATTACAGCAATGCTTAGCCATGATAATTTAATGATAGACACACTTGGGGTTATGGTTCAAATAAAAATCTGGAAAATCAAAGCGTACTAGCAACTGGATCTGCTACATGCAATTCAAGGAGTGGGTTGCCTTGTTTCTAGCTTAATGGTTTCCAACTTACTTCTATAGACAGAAATAATTTTACGATGTAACAGCTACTTATTAAATTTCTCAAGATTGCTTTAAACTCTTTTTCCTCTTTGCTTCAATTCTGTCACACCCAGATCTTTTCTAGCCCTGGATCGTTTTTCTCCTAAAGCACCTCTCTTACTTTGGAATTTGCTCATCATCACAAAAGCGGTCCTGCTTTCCGACTAGACATGAAGTCTATAACAGACATCATTATATTTAGGATATAAATCACTACTCAGAACACAAGGCCAGGAGTCAAAAGCTTAGCGCCAGCGCCAGAGCAGCTCTGGCTTCACGGTCAGAGATAAACTATTCAAAGGTGATATTGCCAAAGACTCTCTGGTCGCACCATTTTGGGAGTGTCTGTGTGAAAGGCACAGCCTCTGATATCTGAATCTGCACTTCACATCTGAGTCTGTGATTGCAGAGTCCCACTTTGGAACTGGAACAAAGAGGAACCATCCTTCCTGTTGCAAGGAAGTTACTGAGTACAAAGAGCAACTGACTAATTACAAATCTTGTCCACGTAGGTTTCCCATGCTAATTCCTTCATCAATCCTCCTGTCTCCTCCACCAATACCTTGTTTGTTTGTTTGTTTGTTTGTTTAGTTCTTTGTTTTTCAAGAAAGCATTTCTCTGTGTAGCCCTGGCTGTCCTGGAACTAGCTCTGCAGACCAGGCTGGCCTCAAACTCAAGATCCACCTGCCTCTTCCCTAACTCTTGGACCCCCTCACCCAGTGCTAGGATTAAAAACATCTGCCAGCACCACCGGCCTCTTTAACTTTTTTTTTTAAATCATTTTTGTTTTTTTTTTAAATCTCTCTTGCTTGGCTTTGTTGCTATAGTATATAATGATGTCAATTCCTATCCTAAAACATTTCTACCCATTTGGCTCTCTTGACAAACTCCATGCCGGCTTCTCATCTAAACCTTCTGAGAAGAACTCCTGCTCATCACCCACTGCTTGAATGTGAAATGTCTCATAGGCCCCTGTTCGAAAGCTTCCCCACTGATGGTCCTATTTTTGGGAAGCTGTAGAACCCATAAGAGGGAGACTGATTCGAGGCGATCCTGATCTACAGTGAGTTCCAGGACAGCCAGGGCCAGACAGAGAAACCCTGTCTCAAAAAAAATCAAAAAAGAGGACGTCTGAGTAGGTAGAATTACTTCAGCGATGTGGTGGTGGGCATCTTGGAATTTTGTGGGTGCTCCTGGTTCCTGCTCTGCTCTTGCTCCAGATCACATGCTGCCCGTCATACCCTTTCTGCCAGGCGCTCTCTTGTACATGTTAACCAAAATAAACCTTTCCCCCATAAGTTCTTTTTATAATATATTCTGGTCACAAAAACATAGAAGTGACTGACACACGTCCCTTCAATATGTCCACTCCCTCTTCAGTCTTCCAAAGTCTGTCTTTTATCTGAATCCTGCAGTCAAAAGTTTTTGGAAATAGGAATCATTGATGACACGTTTCAAAAAGTACCTTTTCTCATAAAATTACATTAAACTTTCACCTTACGACATTTTATATTTCTTTAAGTTTTATTTTTTGGGGGAAGCCGGTCATAGGTTGTACATACATGTAACCATGTCTAGCACGTTTCCCCCATTCTTGCTACTTTTTCATGGGTGTATGTACATGGTATGCATTCACGTTTACATATGTGTGAGTGCATTACGTGTGTGTTTGTGTGTGCATTCCCATTGATGCCCTAGATGGAGGTCTGGAGTCATTCTTCCTCACTCTTCTGTCTTATTTGTTGGGCCAAGATTTCTCAGTTAAACTCAGAGGTCACTGATGGCTAGTCTTAATAGCCAGCTTGCTCTAAGATTTCCTGCCCCTGCCTTCCACAGCAGGAATTATGAGTGGACAGCCATGTGTACTCAGCATTTACCATGGGTTTTGGAGATTGGAACTGAAGTCCTTATGCTTTGAAAATAAGTGCTTTAATTGTTGTCATTTCAGTGGCCCTCTTATAGTTCTTACCTCCATTCTTTCTAGGTGTGTGTGTGTGTGTGTGTGTGTGTGT
>JADRCD010205854.1:0-11820 GCA_019843815.1 Montemys delectorum | reverse complement strand
GTTTGCCTTTTGCCATCTCTTGATCTCTGGTGTTAGAAGTTCTTGGTGTATTAGAGCTTGACCTTTCCTTGCTGCCCTGCAACTCCCCTCCCACTCCTGAGGTCTTTGCCTCCCAGCTGGTCTGGCCTGAGTCCTTGGGCTAAAGTCTGTCCTGGAGGGAAGCTCTCCCCTAGCACGCAGGGGGCAGAGGTGGTTGCTGATCCAGCTCTGTCACTCAGAAGCTGACAGGCTCCTGTCCCTACAGTCCTGAGACTCCCCTGCACTTCCTGAGGCCTATGCCTCTTGGCTGGTCCTGCCTGATTCCTGGGGCTGAAGCCTGCCCTGAGTCCTTGGGCTGAAGTCCACCCTGGAGGGAAGCTCTCCCCTGAGTCCTTGGGCTGAAGTCTGCCCTGGAGGGAAGCTCTCCCCTGAGTCCTTGGGCTGAAGTCTGCCCTGGAGGGAAGCTCTCCTCTAGCAGGCAGGGGGCAGAGGTGGTTGCTGATCCAGCTCTATCACTCAGAAGCTGAGTGGCTCCTGTCCCTGCAGTCCTGAGACTCCCCTGCACCTGTTATAATATTTTATAAATTTTAAAGGATATGACAAAAAGGTATTTTTGATATTGAAAGGGGGTCTTTGGGAGGAGTTGGGGTACAAAAGTGAAACAAGAATGTGATTTAATTCTGTTTACTTAAAATATGTTTTTAAATGTTAACAAATTCAGGTAAATTGAAATCATGTAGCTTTTCTCATCATAATGCAATAATACTTAAAAAAAAATATTTCTGAGAAATCATAAGAATTCGTCAGGATGCTCCAAATGGTAAATGCCATTATCTACAAACTGGCAAAAATGTATGCAAACTACGGGTTGGTTGGTTTTTTATTGTTGTTGTTTATTTTGTTTTTGTTTTTTGTTTTTGTTTTTTCCAGATTTTCCTCTGTATCATAGTATCAGCTATGAATATTGGCCATGCATCTTCTTGCTTGGAAATCTTCTCCACTGGGTGTTCAGCAGCTACCAGTATTTTTCAAACAATAGACAGGGTACGTAAAAGTCAAAAGAAATAGTTCATGGTGTATATACTTGGATGGGTACCAATACCTGGGACACTTTATGTCCCTGTTGTCATACTTACACTGGGAGATGCCCATTAAAAAAAAAAAAAAGAAAAAGAAACAGTTTCTTTGAGACTGTTGCCTTGGCTAGTCTGGTATTCAATGCATAGATCTGGCCCTGAGATCCACTTGTCTCTGGCGTGTGTGTGTGTGTGTGTGTGTGTGTGTGTGTGTGTGTGTACGCGCGTATGTGTATTAAAGGCATGCACTACCACACACAGCAAGAAATAAACATTTAAAGATAACATCAGACAGTACTAAATCCAATAAAAGAGATAAAATAGGACAATGTGTTTTGCCTGGCTAATGGGAGGAGTCTTTAATGGGGGACATGGGAAGTAAGAACAAAAAAAAAAAAAAAAAAAAAAAAAAAAGAATTCCTGATTGAGAAACATCTAGGTTGGGAAAGAGCTTGGTGGACTCAAGGAGTTAAGAAAGTCCAGTGGGAAGGAACAAAGTCATCCAGGGCAGAGGTTGGAGGAATCAAAAAGCCTTATGAAGGCTAGGAGCCTGCTGTCCTTCTGTAGAAAGTCTCTTTAAATTTATAAAGGACCTTGGTATCCCTGGGTGGATGTTGTTGGTTAATTTATGGACATACATTGAAAATACTGTCAGGTAACCACAGACCAAGAACAGAAGGGAGAAAATAGGACTCTGCTCTTTTTTCCTCTTTGAAAAAATGCCGTGGACTAAGAGCCATGAGTCACCTGAACTATGAGTGGGTTTTGTTGTCGTTGTTAGTTTTTTGGTTTTTTTGTTTTGTTTTGTTTTGTTTTGGTTTGGTTTTGGCTACAATGAGATTGTTATCTACCTGAGGAAACTGTTTTGTGTTTCGAGTTCCCTGTTGACATTTTCCCTTTGAAAAAGATTTGTTTTATTTTTGTTTTTTATTGTGTGTTTGTATATGTGTCTGTCTGTCTGTGCATGTGAATGCAGGTCAGAAATGTTAGACTCCATGAGCTTCCATTGCAGGAGCTGGGGACTGAATTTGGGTCCTTTGAAGAGCGAGTAATGACTGAGCCATCTCTCCAGCCCTTTGATCTTTTCTTTTTAAAATTTATTATTTATTCATTTTATGTAGTTGCAGCTACACTGCAGCTGTCTTCATATACACCAGAAGAGGGCGTGAGGGCATCAGATCCCATTACAGATGGTTGTGAGCCACCATGTGGTTGCTGGGATGAACTCAGGACCTCTGGAAGAGCAGTCAGTGCTCTTAACCACTGAGCACTTTAAACCCCTTTGACCTTTTCTAATGTTAACTTCTTCTTAGGATTGTCACAGTCTCAAATCAAGTGATGCCTACAAAGCTTCTATGAAAACAACTAAGAATTAAGTCATTTACATTTTTTGATTTTTTTTTTTTTTTTGCAGACATTCGAAACAGGGTTTCTCTGTGTATTCCTGGTTGTCTTGGAACTCACTCTGTAGACCAGGCTGGCCTTGAACTCAGAAGCCCACCTGCCTCTGCCTCCCAAGTGCTGGAATTAAAGGCGTGTGCCACCACTGCCCTGCTAAGGCATTTAAATTTTATTTTATTACCCTTATTAAACACTTGAGAAAAAGAAAGTAGACTCCAGTCTATCCTCTGATGAGGCTATGGTCATGAATTCCTATTACTAAGTGTGGACGATGGACAAAATTGAACCTGGAGTGTCCTAAGAGGAAGAGGTGGTACTCTTTGTCTGGTTAGCTAAAATGGTTGTTTTAGATCAGTCTCATTAGTAACAGCAGAGTGAGGTCAGGGTACAGTTGGAAGTTGGTGATATGGGACATTTTGTGGACACTTAATTTTACTCGTCATCTGCATTGCCTGCCAAATATAGAGTGCTACTAGCTCCAGCCTAACTGGCCAGCAATATTACCCTGGGCAGGAAACACTCTCAGAGGTTCCTCCCTCTGTAACTAGAACAAAGCAACAATGTAAATGCAAAGGCTACATTAAAACACTTTGTACTTTGCCTCCCATCTTCTCAATAATATAATACATTATAATAAATACTAACCACATTAATATTGTATGTGTCAATAAACAATGGTTTTATAATATTATAGAATATCAGCAATCTATAAACGTATGGTAATAATGTAACAAATAATAGTGATTAAATGAAACTCTCTGCTATTGTATCAAAGTCACATTCAATAATAATATATAGTAATATAATAATAACTCAGCAACCTCAACTGTAAGTTGTAACTCATATCATTCTTGTAAATATGGAATATTGAAGCGATTTATCTTTATTTATCTGCAATATTTTGCCTAGAAAGGTTATGCTTTAAAATTTTTATTAGATTTATTCATTTTACTTTTTTGTGTATTTTGCCTGGGTGTGTATGTATGTACACTAATGCGTCTTTGGTGCCTGTGGAAGTCAAAAGAGAAAGAGAATATCAGAAGACTTGGCAACAAAGTTATGGATAATTATGAACCAACTACCATGGGGGGTGCTGGGAATTGAACCAGGGTCCTCTGCAGGAGCAGCGAGTGCTCTTAACAACTGAGATATCTCTCCAGCTTCAGTTTTACTTTGTGGGTTAACTAATATCAAGATGGATACAACATGTACGTGGCATGCATTGTCACAAGTACCATATCTTTGTATTGCACTCCAGCAACCTGTCATTGACTGCATGTCAGGAGATGGCTACAAGCTAGATCGAATCAAGGGTGAAATTGAGTTCCACAATGTGACCTTCCATTATCCCTCTCGACCAGACGTGACGGTGAGTGTCACTTCTTTGGCCTGATGTTCTTTACTCTTGAGTAATTCATTTTCAGATCCACATACTTTTTTCTAAGTGCTGACTCAGTTTTCCAGAACAGAGGACAGAAATGTGTTTCTCTGGAAGTGACCTTTGGTATTGTGCCAACTTAGGAACATAGTGTATTTTTTAGTGATGATTATAATGCGCAAATCTCATTGGGTGGAACATGATCTGGCACGAGGCTCAAGCTGAGTTATGTGATCCTCTGTTGAAATGAGCAGCAGGCCCTGCCTTTCTAAGTATGTGGTAAGGCAAATCAAAACAATCAAGCAGCACAGCTTTCAATGGCTACCTCCTTGGAAACCACAGAAGGTGGGGCAGAACAAGGGAGGGAGTATGACCAGCAGAGCTAGCAGCTGTGAGCAGCTTTGCATTAGTCCTTATAGGAAGGCCACATGGTACTGTTGCTCTCTTGCATCTCTTGTGCTCAGTGATTGTCCAGGGCACCCAGTACGGGAAATATACTGTTTTCTAGCACCTATGGGGCAATATCATTAGAGGTAACTCCACTCTAAAGGAAACTCCAATCAACTCTCTTGAATGAACTGGCTTTAAAATAATGCTTGTATTATCCATCCAGAACTTAGCACTCTGGTTTCCCTTTATTAATAATATTTCCACCATACTCACAAAACTAAATCCTAATTTTACCTGCTAACATTTAGTCCATGCCCTTCACAGAGTTTTAGACCTAGAAACACAGCACACACATTTATTAGGCAAACTTATCCAAATAATATACTCACATACCAGTCAAATGTATCATCTTCAAATTGGTTTATTTCAGACCCTTAGTCCAGGAATTATCATTACACTTGTGACTTACAGGAGCTTCTTCTTCTTTTTTTTGGTTCCCAATTCTTTTTTTTTATTAGATATTTTCTTTATTTACATGTAAATTTCTCCTTTCCCAGTTTCACCTCCAAAAAACAAACAAACAAAAACAACAAGAACAAACCCCTGTTGCCTCCCCCCTCCCCATGCCTGCCACCCCACCCTCTCCCACTTATTGGCCCTGGCATTCCCCTACACTGGGGCACAGAACCTTCACAGGGCCAAGGGCCTCTCCTCCCATTGATGATCGAATTTGCAATCCTCTACTATACACATGCTGCCAAAACACTCAGTCCCACCATGTATAGTCCTTGATTGGTAGTTGGGTCCCTGGGAGCTCTGAGGGTACTAGTTAGTTCATATTGTTGTTTGTTACAGGAACTTCTTATTTAACTAATTGGGATTGACTCCTTGAGGTATCCTAGTATGTGAGGTGTATTTTAAATTAGATTTTGAGGCATAAATTAAGGTGACCCTTGCTTATTTACCAGTGTTATTACATTATCATTTTTATTGTCGGGCACAGTTATTAAGCAACGTGCTAACAGTAAAGCCTCTTTCTAGACAGTCTTCTTTTGTTGTTGATGGATATGTATGGACAATGCTATGGGACATGAGTAAACACACATACACATTCACATTATGCAGGAGGCATGGATATAGGGCACAAATCCTCACAAAGCATCCTATGTATGGCTTCATTGCTTGGTTAAGTGCACAGTGACATTACGAACTTTTTAAAAAATGTTCTTTCCTCCTCAGATTTTAAATAACCTCAACATGGTCATCAAGCCAGGGGAAACGACGGCTCTGGTGGGATCCAGTGGGGCAGGGAAGAGTACAGCACTACAGCTCATTCAGAGATTCTATGACCCCTGTGAAGGCATGGTACGTATCTTCCAGAAACTTCTCAACATGGAGGGACAAGGGAAAACAAGTGGTGCTGTCGAATTGATTTTTTTTTTTTTTTTTTTTACAATTAATAGCATTTATCATTTTTTCTTTCTTTCTTTCTTTCTTTCTTTCTTTCTTTCTTTCTTTCGCTCTTTCTTCCTTTCTTCCTTTCTGTTCACATTTGTAGTTTCAACTGCTTTGAGCAGCAAAGTGTTATTTGATGAACCAGAGTTTGGAGCAAGATTTACTATAAAGCAAATACAAGATACATATAAGATAGAGGCTATTGCTTACTTTCATTGTATCTTTTGAAGTCCCAGGATTTTTTTAGACACAAGCCAAAAGGCAATAAGTATATTCAGAGTCTGGTGAACAACTGGTCACTCTCCTGAGAAATTAAGAATGTGTCCATTCTGAGGCTAGCAGGAATGGGAATTAAGTGACTTTTCCACTACCAGTATTTCTACAATGAATTTCTGTGCAGCTAAACTCAAATTCAATTACACACTGACATCCTGTTATCCTTGTATAACAGGCACACTTCCATGGAAATTGTTTCTATTATGGTAGTCTTAGACTCTGGTTACTCTCCCCAGTGGTCAAGCATCACCTAACTTTATGATTCTGAATCTTGAAGAACACTAAGCTGTGATGCTCTTCTGTTCTCTAGGTGACTCTGGATGGCCATGACATTCGCTCTCTTAACATCCGGTGGCTGAGAGATCAAATTGGGGTTGTGGAACAGGAGCCAGTTCTGTTCTCCACCACTATCGCAGAAAACATCCGTTTTGGTAGAGAAGAAGCAACAATGGAAGACATAGTCCAAGCTGCCAAGGATGCCAATGCATACAACTTCATTATGGCTCTGCCACAGGTACCCTACTTACAGTCCAGGGGAGTGCAGAAGTCATCAAAGGAAGAATTAGTCCTTTTCATTTGAATCCTCAGTCCTTAAATTCTTTTTTTTTTAATATGTAAGCGATAACCACACTTCTCTTTATTGTTATTAAGGTTTCGCCAATGTCTTTCAGTTACAGAGCACTTATTTAATTCCACTATTGGCCATGGTTTGGACCCTGCAAACTCCCTTCCCCTTCACCTCAAAGGGAGCCCCTTTGTATGTGGCCACACACTCATCATTGGTGTGCAGGTCAGGCTGGATCTGCTCCCAGATCTTCTTCTTAGGGTTCAGCTCCTTGTCGGGCTCTCCAGGGAAAGCATCAAAAGTAATTCTGTCTCCAGGAATGGACCCGTTCGGAGGGGCCAGAATTTCCACTTTCTCTGGTGAGCTGGCGCACATCACCATTGCTTGAGACAGTACTCCCTGCATTTTTGCAGGGTTCAGGTTACAAAGTAAAATCACCATCCGATTTTGCATCTGTTCTAGAGATGACCGCTGATGATCGTCCGTGGGGCTGCTTCTCCCACATCTACTTCTTCCACATACAGTGAATCTGCATCCGGGTGTTTCTTGGCAGTAACGCTACGACTGATTCGAAGGTCCAGGCGCGATGCGTCAATAGGCTTAGAGTCAGCACTTGAGCTGCCGACTGCTGCTGCTTCTCCTTTTTCTCTCCTTTCTTTTCAGTCTTCTCTTTTCCCTTCTTTTCTTCTCCCCCACCTCCCTTGATCTGTTCTTTTGGACCAGAAGAGGCAGTGGTTGTTACTGAGGGAGACTGCATCACACTTTCAGAAACAGTGCAATTAGTCTGTAGTGAAGTTCTCGATGGAACAGATACTTGCTTCACTCCATTATGAATTTCTGCCAGAATCAGCTCTTGCTTTAGTTCTTCTATTTCTTTTTTCAGTTTAGCATTTTCAACTCGAAGTTTCTTTTCTTCTCTCAATGTTGCCTGCAAAATTGCTTCTCCTTAAGAAGAGCAACTTGCTGCTTGAGATATTCAATGATCTGGTCCGCCTCTGCGCCCTTCTGCTCTAGCTTCTTCAGAACTGCATCATTAGCTGCCATCTTTCCCCAGAATCGACAGAAAATCATGAAGCGGTGAACCGCAGCTCTTGAGCAGCCTCAGCCGGGTTGTAGGAAGGGCCACGCCAGTCCTTAAATTCTTAATGGCATGCTCTAGATTTAAGCCTGGGAAGGTCCTATGCTTTTCCTTTCACATAAAAATACATCGTCTATATGATTGACATCTACAAAAGTGGAGCTCTATCTTTTAAAAATGTCCCTTTTGGTGTAGATATAATTTCTTCGTCTACCTATTAAGCCCATATTGAAAATTTTGCAATATTTGTCATGAAGCAATGCTTGAGAAATATGTTTTTGCTTGTTAATCCCTTTTCAGTTACTATGATAAAATAATCAAGAATGACAAGTAATAAGGAGGAAAATGTATTCAGAGGTTTCAGAGGCTCCAGTCAAAGGTCAGCTGTTTCCCTTGCTCTTGGCAAGATAGAACATCATAATGAGGGGGTATGTAGCAGAGCATAACAATTCACCATTCAGAAGCCAGGAAGCAAAAAGGGAGAGAGGAAGGGCTAGAGTCCTGATGTCTCTTTCAAGGGTAAAACCTCTGGTCCCCACCCCTACTCAGTGGACCAACTTCCTCCTAGAAAGTTACTTTTAAAGGTTCTATTGGCTCTCAATAATGCTACAAGGTGGTAAAAAAAATAAAACTTGATAAGAGGCAATTTCAGAGAGGAAGGATTTATTCTAACAGTTGGGTATGGTCCAACATGGCAGGGTTAACATGGTGGTATGAACATAACATGGCTGATCACACTTATGTGTGGACAGGAAACAGAGAGATAAATGCTTGTGCCCAGCTCATGGGATAGTGGTCATCCACATGGGTGGCTCTCCTCTTCACAGATTACCATTTCTGGAAGTGCCTTCAAAAGTACTCAAAGGTGTGTCTCCTAGATGGTTTAAAATCTATCAAATTGACAACATTAGCCATTGCAAAGAACAATGAGCATCTAAATCATAATTACTACTGTCCATATGCTTCAGAACACCATTCTTCATCTGCAAATGGGCATAATAGATAATAGTGGTTGCTACCTGACAAAGCGGCTGTGAGGGTTAAATGAGCTAATACATGGGAAGTACTAGAACAAAGCCCACAATGTATTAAAAGTCATGATTATATCATTATTAGTAATCGTCCTGTGACTTAAAGATCATAATGTCAGATATAGACATGGTGATCATACAGAATAGAGACATAATGAAGAACTCTTGAATTTGTGAGATTCAGGTCTAAAAGCACAGTAGTTAAGCTGTGTAAGCATAAGGACAACATTTAATTGGGGCTAGCTTACAGTTCAAATGTTTAGTCCATTACGTTCATGGCTCAAAGCATGGTGACACACAGAAAGACATGGTGCTGGAGAGTTAGCTGAGAGTTATATATATATGGATCCACAGGTATCAGGAAGATAGACAGCCACTGGGTCTGGCTTGAGCGTCTGAAACCTCAAAGCCCACCCCCTAGTGATGCACTACCTCCAATAAGGCCATGCCTACTCCAACAAGGACACACATCCTAATCCTTTTAAATAATGCTACTCCCTATGAGTTTATGGAGGCCATTTTCACTCAAATACCACACATTATAAATCACTGTTTTGAATAGCGGTGTCATTATGAGGATGCTATAGCCTAGTAGCTAATGAGATTACCCTGCCTCAATATCAAATCAACATCTCCACCTTCTGGCTTTATAAGCTTCGGGCAGGCTAGTTTCACTCTTTGTGTTCAGAATTTCCTTGTTCAACCATTAAGGCAAATAATAGTACTTGCCTCCTGGGGTTCTATGAGGACTGCATGAGATGATATATGGAGAATTTAAGCACCATGCTTTTTTATCAGTGGCCAGGAGCTTAGCCCCTATTGGCTGATACTGAGGAAGTCAAGTATCTGACTTCTAACCCTCCACTGTTAAATTTCAGCATGGACTTAGTTCTGTGGGATACTCAGTCAGGACTTGCTGTGACAGCAGGAGTATAACACCAGCTTCATCTTTTGTTCACAATATAAAGACAGCTTTAGCATTGTGTTTTGCTTTGTGTTCAGCAGGAGAAAAAGAGATAAGACTTTGGAATGTAACTTAGTTCTCTAGGATGGATTTTCAAGACTGATCAATTTTCATTTTGGCTAACAATTTTTATTTGAGCATGAACTGAAAAGGAACATTCACACTGTTCAATGTATTAATTATCTCACATACCAATATTGATTGGTTGGTTCTTTCAGTGAAGGATAATTCTTTCAGTAAAAGTTGGACCTGGCCGATCTCTCTGGGCTGGTGTCCTGAGCAGACCTTGGGCACAAGCTCTGCAGCCAGTCCCACAATACCCAAAGGAAGCTCCACTCTCAGGCACTCTGAAACTCTCAGGATCAGAGGTGAGGGGGACCCAACATCTGTCCCAACACCGGGAGCAACTGGGACCTGCCAGACCAGGCACACAGGAACTCCACCAGCAGAGTGGCTCGGATTCTTTCCTGTCTCTCTGGGCTGGTGTCCTGAGCAACCTTGGGCGCAAGCTCTACAGCCAGTCCCACAACACCCAGAGGAAGCTGCTGCACTCCCAGGTGCTCTAACAAGCCCAAGGTCACAGGATCCCAAAATCACAGGGTCACAGAGACTGCCTGACTCTGAGGAGTTCTGATACAACCAGGATCACAGAAAGGACTGACTCCAGTCAGAATTAGCAAGGGCAGGTAGCCCTAGAGATAACCAGATGGCAGGGGGCAAGTGTAAGAAAATAAACAACACAAACCAAGGTCACTTGGCATCACCAAAACCCAATTCTCCCACCATAGCCAGTCCTGTACACACCATCACACCGGACACACAAGATTCAGATATAAAATCACTTATCATGATGATGATACAGGACCTTAAGAAAGACATAAATAGCACCCTCAAAGAAATACAGGAGAACACAGGTAAAGAGCTAGAAACCCTTCAAGAGGAAACACAAAAATCCCTTAAAGAACTACAGGAAAACACAATCAAACAGGTGAAGGAAATAAGCAAAACCATCCAGAATCTGAAAATGGAAATAGAAACAATAAAGAAATCAGAAAGAGAGAAAACCCTGGAGATACAAAACCTAGGAAAGAAATCAGGAGTCATAGATGCAAGCATCACCAACAGAATACAAGAAATAGAAGATAGAATCTCAGGGCCAGAAGACACCATAGAAAACATTGACACAACAGTCAAAGAAAATGCAAAAAACAAAAAGCTCCTAACCCAAAACTTCCAGGAAATCCAGGACACAATGAGAAGACCAAACCTAAGGATAATAGGTATAGAAGAAAGTGAAGACTTCCAATGTAATGGGCCAGTAAATATCTTCAACAAAATTATAGAAGAAAACTTCCCTAACCTAAAGAAAGAGATGTCCATAAACATACAAGAAGCCTACAGAACTCCAAATAGACTAGACCAGAAAAGAAATTCCTCCAGACACATAATAATAAAAACATCAAATGCACTAAACAAAGAAAGATTTTTAAAAGCAGTAAGGGAAAAAAGGCAAGTAACATATAAAGGCAGGCCTATCAGAATTACGGCGGACTTCTAACCAGAGACTATAAAAGCTAGAAGATCCTGGGCAGATGTCATACAGACCCTACAAGAACACAAATGCCAGCCCATACTACTATACCCAGCAAAACTCTCAGTTACTATAGATGGAGAAAACAAGATATTCTATGACAAAACAAAATTTACACAATATCTTTCCACAAATCCAGCCCTCCAAAGGATAATAGATGGAAAATATCAACATAAGGAGCAAAACTACATCCTAGAAGAAGCAAGAAAGTAATCTTTCAACAAATCCACACAAATCTAAACTAATTTGTTTAGTTCTAACAAAAACAACAGGAAGTGACAATTACCTTTTCTTAATATCTTAACATGAAAATTAATATTACCAACATATCCTAAGCAACTGAAATCCAAAAATATGAGGAATTAGAAATTTGTTGATTGTCATCCAATGGTCTCTCTAATTTGGTAATTAGAGAAATAGGTCCAATATTGTACAATCTATATATACTTTCAGCTTGTTTGTGACAGTGTTTTGTTGTGTACAACGTAAGGGTCTTGAAATCTTGCTTCTTCTATCTCAGCCTCTCTATTAGTATTGTTTATTTCATGTTTTTATACTATACTATGGTTTTCAGAACAGCTTATATATCTCAAAAGTATTTATATACCCAAGGGAGACATAGACAATTAACTTGGG
>JADRCD010205853.1:0-13121 GCA_019843815.1 Montemys delectorum | reverse complement strand
TATTTTTGTTCTGCCTTGCCTTCATTTAGGCATATATTTCATGCTTCTGAAGTTGTGATAATTTGGTATGTCTGGCTAATGAATCTGTCCACATATTAGAGCAGACTTGAAGAGAGAAGGTTATGTCAAGTGATTGTAGCCCCAAGAGCAACAGCAAGATGCTCTTTGAGTCAAACTGAGAGGCAGTAGCTATTGAAAACAGTCTTCTCAAGGAAAGTTTCCACAGTTCCTTCTTCACACAAAGACAGCCTACTGAAGCCCCGGTGTCTGCATGAGGCGGGCGCAATATTTTGTTCTGAAATCCCTTCTGCAACCCACAGGGCTTTCCTCTAAATGGAAAGTAGACCCTCTATAGAAAATCAGTCTTGTTTTCCCTCCAGACAGGTGTGGGCAAAGGGAGGCCAATTCTGCTGGTACTTTCCTTGCATACACAGCCTTGAGTTTCAGCAATTTGTGAGCAATATAACTTATTTACCTGCCTCGAAAAGACAAATTGTGTACTTGGGACACAGTTGGGATTCTGCAAGTGTTGCCAGACTAATGGTGTAGTTTGTTTCTGGGGCTGAGTTTTGAGAGGTATTTTCTTAGCAGGGGTTGTGCTATCTTAAACATTATTGCTGATATTAATAAATGTTCCAGGAAACCAGGTCACTTCAGCACATCAATTGGACCAGTGGGTAGACAAAATTCCTTTTTTCACTATACATAAATGAGCTGGTTTTGAATACTGATGGTCAGAAACTGATGTAGGATGAACCATAAATCTTTGAGGTCCTCATCTCTCTTTCAAGGTCAAAAACCAGGATGTCCAGAGGAAACATGCAAAAAATTATAGTCCCAGGCAGAATTTTCTTGAATAATTGTTCACTGTCTCCCACTGATCTCTAGATACAAGTGAAAACAGACTATGAGTATACTGATCTTAAAACTGCCAAGTATTTAGGGTAAATTTAGACACTCTCATATGATTAATAAGGTCTCTCACAATCTAGCACCTTAGTTTACAACCTGCTCTTATGTATTCTGCGCACTTTTTTTTTTTTTTTTTTTTGGTTTTTCGACAGGGTTTCTCTGTGCAGCTTTGGTTGTCCTGGAACTCACTCTGTAGACCAGGCTGGCTATGAACTCAGAAATCCACCTGCCTCTGCCTTCCAAGTGCTGGGATTAAAGGCGTGTGCCATCACTACCAGGCTTTTACCCACTCTTTCCTATGCTGGTCTATTTTCAAATCTTCAAATAAGCTTTGAATTGGAGCACAATCAGATCATGTTTCTGTTAGATTTCAGACCCAGGACAATTGGTAGAGGTACCTATTTAACATTCCAAAGCAGACCTGGCCTCCAGGTTCTCCCAGCATCCCTCAGTCCCTATCTGAACTTTCAGGCGCAGAGGGTAAGCTCGCTCTCCCCAAGAGGCTCTTCACTCTACAATCCAGACATTTTTGTTTTCTCTCTTTCTCTACATTTCTCTCTCCCTACATGCATACACTCTTCCTTTCTTCCTTCCTTCCTTCCTTCCTTCCTTCCTTCCTTCCTTCCTTCCTTTCTTCCTTTCTTTTCTTTCCTTCTTTCTTTCTTTTCTTTCTTTCCTCTCTTTCTTTCTTCTCTCTCTTTCTTTTCCTTTCTTTCTTCCTTCCTTTCTTTCTTTCTTCCTTCCTTCCTTCTTTCTTTCCTTTCTTTTCTTTCTTTCTTTCTTTCTTTCTTTCTTTCTTTCTTTCTTTTTTTCTTTCTTCTTTCTTTCTTTCTTTCTTTCTTTCTTTCTTTCTTTCTTTCTTTCTTTCTTTCAGAAACTGTCTTTTCATTGCACTACCTTAAACCTCAGAAGACTTATATAATCTATTAAATGTATAGTTATATATGGATTTATTTCTGTAGTTGTTCCTGTTTCAAGGCAGAATACCAAAATCAGTTGGTGCCTATAGATCTTTTCTTATAGAGTTTGAACACTGGAAGGTCACCCCTCAGAAGCATGGAGAAATAATCTCATCATTGTCAGGACACAGAAAAAGGCGGGCAGAAGCAGACAGGTGCATGGACTCTGGTGCTACATTAATCTGTTTTTAGTCTACTCTCTAAATGGGGTTTACTGTCTCAGAAAATAGCATGAGAAGTAATTAGACGCTTAAAGCATGACATTAATAGGTTTTTCAGAGAAATCCTAACTTCCTTGAGATGCTTTATGTAGAATGACATGGGTCCTCAGGGTCATAGATAAGCGTTAAAGAAAACAGGGTTTTCTCACCAACAGAAGGGATTTGCATACCTGTTTTCCACCCAGAAGGCTAGGAGTGGATGTTGTTTAATAACATGGTGATCTTTTGTGGCAGTGAGTTAGCTAACTGCTTTATGTTCCTGGTGGGTTGCATGCATGCTGCACTGACCACAGCTCTCGGGATTCAAGAAAGAAACACACACACACACACACACACACACACACACTAGCTTATTTTCTATATGCCTTTACTAGCTCAAAGACTGGGCAGTTCTAATCCTCTGTCCAGCTAGCACACATTTCTTTCCCCAGCACTCCTGACTTAACACCTTCTAAATCTATGTTCTATCTTTGCTGCCACGTTTCCTTCTGGGTAGCCCTCTCATAAGGTTGCTTTCTGTTTTCACCTACATTTGGGATGATTTTCCTTCTGCAGATCTAAATACGATCTGTCTCTCTCCAAATCATCATGATTCCCCTTTCTTCCTCTCGTCCAGTTCTTAGCCTGTGCAAACCTAAAAGTCCAGTTCCTTCTCCTTCTGCACAGCCATTGGTTGCTGGCATCTTTATTTTTCTATCAAAACCAACTGGATGCAGGGACCTGTAGCATCTTACAAGCAAACATCGGGATTCTTATGTAATTTGGGAATCCATTAAACCAAGTCCACAACTATCTTTTGCTATTTTGTAGAGTCGGGCATCATCGGAATCTCCCAGATTCCTGAGCTTTATTTCTCAGTCAATAAAATCATTCTTATGAAAGTTTCCAAAATAGCTTTACTATTATGCTTATTATGGACCCTCCCTCCCTAGTCCCTTATCTAGAGCACTGTTTCTCTGTCATTAGAACACATTTTTGTGGAAGTTGTCATAGTTTCTTTGCAAAATGGCATGTGATTTGTGAAGGAGTTTCTATATAGTGACGCCTTAAGCTTTGTTGTGATAATTATCACAAAGAAACTTTTTTTTCCAATGTAGTACTATGCTGAAATATGTAAATAAGTGAATGAATAAACAAACAAATTGCTTGGGGTCAGACTCTAGAAACTTTAACTAGCCTAGCTAAGCCATACTGAACCAGGATTTCTTCGGACTTCTCTAGGTTCATTTCCCTGCTGGTCATAGTGTTTGCAGGGATTCCCATAGGTTTACTTGAAAACTCCTGCCATTTATTGTTTATTACAAGGAGAAGGTAGTAACATGTCCCAAGATTGGTTTACGTGAAAGTCTTGCTGGTGAAAATGTCACATGGCATGACTTTTGCACAGAACAAATTGAGAGAGCATATCAAGGATCCTGGGCTGGAGAGATGGGTAAGCACACTTGCTGGGAAAGCCTGAAGACATGAGCTTGGATCCTCAGCATGTATATAGGAAAACCCAGCTGTGTCTATTCCACTAGGTTTTCAGAGAGCGGAGACATGATGATTGATGGGGCTTGATGGCCATTCACCTAGCTACAGCTTCAACGACAGATGCTGCCTTGAATGAAGAAAGCAAGATATTTGACATTTTCTGGCTTCTGTGCACTTAGGGCGCATAGAGCTATACACATATGTACACATACAATATTCATATATACTATTTTTTCACACATGAATCCAACAATGATTCATGCCATTGGTCCCTCCAACCGCACCTCTGAGGATGCATCCTCCTTTTAATCAGAGACATACAAGACATTCCACATTTGGTGATAGCAATTACCTGTTATGATTATTACGTGAAAATAATGTGAATGTTCAATAGTAAATGAAATGGTTGTGCAATATGAGGGTTACACACAAGATGGATTCTTTACACAGCTATTGTAAATTAATGCTTTTGAAAAAAAAAACCCTATTGGTATCAAAGAAAATGTAAGCCTTTGAAAATCTCTGAAGGAAGACCCAGGCTCAGATAGTATGAAAAACCAAAGAGGATTTATTCTGCAGAAATAACCATCAGTCAGAGGTCAATCATTCTTTGAAATGGTGACCCCAGACAAAGGCATGCAGGCCTTCTTATAGGGAACCAGAGGAACTCTCTAGAAGGATTAGACAATCTAAAATTTCATTGGTGGGTGCTAGCGTGTCACAGGTGACCAGTGATGAGATAGGGCTGTCCAGCGCAGATGGCCCATTCTGAGAGAAGATAGTTCCCCAGTTTTTGAGTTATCCCCAGGCTGTTCTTTGGCAGAGGGTTTTATGATCTTGCTCTGGATTTTATGGTCTGATCCTAGAGCTGGTGTCATATGACCTAGTTTCTGGAACTTATGGTCTATTCCTGAAGCTGGTGCCATACTGTTTTTTGTTGTCGTTTTTTGTTTTTGTTTTTGTTTTTTGAAATAAAGCCTGATCCTCAAAATGGGAACAAATGTGGTCCTTAAATGGGAACAAATGGGTTTTATATTGTGCTTTCAAAAGAAGCAATAAAAATACTGAAGACTATAAACACACTGATCCTGCTTTTATTATAAAGGGTAAAGGCCATACTAGAAAATTATAAGATTGTGTAGTAATCAGTATAGACTTGCTATTTTGGGGGGATTTGCTAAGGGATTGACAGTCAATATCACAAAACCAATTTTTATTAATTTTAAGTTAGCACACAAAGTAGTCAATTTCGTTGTGCACTTTTGGAGATATTTGTGGTTATCTCTGCTGACAAAATGAACACATATGAGCTAAATTAAAGTATAAAGGTAGTTTTACTGGGGACAGATCTTGGTTGAGAGTTCACCCTGACTATACAAGAAGGAGTCAGTAAAGTCAACAGAGCATGACAGAAGGGAGGGCATGAAAAAGAGAAAAAATGTGGGCAAACAGACAGAAAAGTGAGGTAGAGAGGGAAAGGGGAGGGGTGGGAGGAAGGAGAGGGAGAAGGAGAGGGAGAAGGAGAGGGAGAGGGAGAGGAGAGGGAGAGGGAGAGGGAGAGGGAGAAAACAAAAATGTCTGGATTATACATTGAAAACCTCTTGGGAAGAGGAAGCTAAGAGCCGGGGTTAGAAAGTTCAGGGCAGAGGGCAGGGTATGACATCCATGCCCAGTAACAGGTAAGGACTGAAGGATGCTGGGAGAATGTGAAGGTCAGGTCCACTTTGGTATGTAAAATAGGTACTTCAGCTGCTCCTCCTAGGTTGAATCCCAGCATATTGATCTTATTCACACCCTTATCCTTACTCTTTTCCCCTCACCTTTGTCTCAATCTTACTTATATCCCTCCATCACTTCTGTGCCAGGAACCCTGACTGGGAGACCACACATGTACCACAAGCTCATAACTCAGACACTAAGTCAAGAGACTGTCATGTTGGACCATGACACTTACTGTAACTCAGTTGTGAAGCAGGTGATAGAACTCAGAGGAAATCCGCTTTAGGAGCACTGATATCCAAGGAGAAAAGCTGAAATTTGAAGGAAAATAATGGGCTAAAGTGGAAACAGCACAAGAAGGGCAGAAGAATTAGGTGAAGGGCAAGATCACAGAAGTAAGAACTCATGAACTTGTGTAAACCAAATTACGGACAGTCATGGCACACCATATTGTTAAAGGTCAAATACAAAATAACTTCTATTGGCAAAGAGACTATAACCTGAGTCTCAGATCCATTGCTGATCTATGTAATAACCCTTGAGAGGAATACAGTGTCCTAGGGAGACTAAAAGTTTCCAAAGACTAGAAAACTCAGGGTGAGTTTGAACTCACTTTAGTCAATTCCTGAGTGTTAGGACAGGTAACTTGATACTTCTTTTTATAAAACTGGAGTTTTAATTTTGTTCTTAATCTCATTCCCTAAATAGTAGGACAAATAATTTGATACTTCTTTTATAAAACTGGAATTTAATTTTTTCTAAACTCTATACTGTTATATAGGTATATAAATCCAATACTATCTTCATAATTATTCATTCCTTCAACCTTATAAATTACAAGAGATAATTGGACCCTCTGTATTACTTAATCTTGGTCTGAGTCTATAATAGGGTCTACCAGCTCATATTTTTACCTCCCAGGCTCTGATTTCAACTTTGAGAGAAAACATTCTTTCTTGGTACCTGAGAGTTTAAAAGTTGGTTCTGCCATTTCTATATCCTGAATGGTTAAAAGTACTGAATATGGGGCCTGGGATATCAATTTTGTAGTGGTAGAATGCTTATCTAGCATGTACAAGGCCTTGGATTCAAATGTTAGCACACAACACACATACACACACACACACACACACACACACACACACACACGGAGAGAGGATGGAGTAGAGGGAGGAGAAAGAGAAGGAAGGAAAGGGAAGAAAGAAGGCAAGGAGGGAGGGGAGGAGAATATGAATTAGGCACAAACTCCAAAACCAGAGCCAATTTCTAAGCCTAGCTCTAGTGCTTATGAGATGAGACCACAAGCAAAGCACTCAGACTTTCTGCCTCAGTTTTCCTTGTCTTTCTAGTGAAACATGCTGGAGCCTTAATAGGACCAAACAGAGCAATACACACACACATTACACATTACATTTTTATTTATATGAATTTATGTAATAGAATCTTTTGGTAGACATCTATCTGTGTTTTTGTTTCTTGTTTTTTGTCAACACAGGGGATCAAATCCAAGACTTTACACAAGCTATAGAAGTTGTACAATTGAGCTACATTTTTAGCCCTCTTTGTTAAATTTTAAAAATATAGCCACAAAAAATTAAACAAAGAAAAAATTTCATTTATACTTGGATTTTAGGTGAACCCATCATGTAAATGTAGTTACTCTATAAGTTCACAAACATGAGTGTAAAATTTTCGAGAATAGTAGAAATAGTGATAGTAGAAATAGAGCCTGAGCTAAGGACCAAAAAGAGCAGCTACCTGGAAGAGACAGAAGAGAGGAGTCTTATGTATAGGCTAGTCACAACTGTAGGGCTTTCAGTTGTACATAGACTATGTTTGAAGCTAATATTGTGCGCCAGTGATAAACTAAGCACTATTGGGGATTCTAGATGCTTAGAACATGGTTGAGATATCTAACACTACTGTAAATGACCACTGTGAACTACATGTATCATGCTAAACTCTGGTTAAAAGCAATTTCCTAGAGAGACTAATTCCTAACAGCAGAGTTTGCAAAAGCTCATTGTTGTCACACTTGGGTTAGGTTCTAACTGAAACAGTATTTTAGGTGCTGCAATGAATAAGTATACTTCAAAGTGGGTGAAGGAGCTAAGGCAAAGACCAGGCTTCAGGAAGCAGAGTAGAGCAGAGGACTGCCTTGCAGAGTTACATAAGTCACAAATGTTTTCAGCCTTTGTATATTCTTATTTATTCTGGGCCCAGTAGTACAAGCATAATGCACAAAATAAAATATTGAGTCATATATCTCCACCTTATCATACACACAGTTTCATTTGTCTTTTCTCCCCCCTCAAGTTTATGCTTTCCTGGCGTAAAAACTGATTGTAATTCTCCTCTAACAGGAAGCATTTGGGAACTGACAAGGAGGGATGGAAAGGCTGTGTAATCAAAAGCAATAAAAAGGTTCATTTGAATGGGTGTCTAACTCAGAATTCTAGAAGAGCACTCTGCTACAAATACAGACTAATGTGTGGTTCCACTAACATGCTGGTTGATGGTTATTATCCTATCTGCCTTCCTCTGTCCCTTATGTTTCCTCCACATGTAATCACTATGTTAAATCCATCTTCATCTTCTTTTTCTTTTTTTATTCATCCTTTTTTTTTTTTTTTTTATAAATCAGAACCATTTTCTCTTGAACTGCAACAAAGGAATTTAAATTTGTAGTTCACCACAAACAGCATGAAAACCTTTAAAATCATACAGCATTGATGAATTTTCACCCCTTTCTCTAAACACAATCTATATACTGTCCCTGGGGTTCACTTAAAGATTCCGTACTGAGGTTAGTTAAACGTGCTGCCTGGCACAGACCTGGGCCAGACACGCTGCATCTCTGCACATGCTTGCTCAGAGAGCTGTCACAGTAGCAAAGCTGAAAGGGAAAGCTTACATTCCTTGCTGCCTATAACACACAGCATCTTAAAGTTGTACTTGCTACGGCCTACTAAGTGTAACAGTGATTTTGAATTGCACACCCTGAGCCAGACCCAAAGATTTCAGAAGAGATGGTCTTGAAAGAGAAAAGTGAATGGGATGATGAAAGGTTTCATGAACTTCTGGGAGAACCCCTAAAAAGAATCCAAACAAGAAACCTATTTGGATCCAAGGAGAACAAAGTCACCTTTCTTTCACATAGTACTTTCCAGTGCTAGCTTGTACTTCCTTTGCTGATTCTATCTAAGAACTTATTATGAGCAAGATTATGAGAAACATTTCAAGTATTTCATGTCAAACAACATGGTAGTTTACAATCTGGAATTTTATTTTCTCTACTTTCTCTTGATTGATATTGTGAACATGTGGAGGACAGGGGATAGGCAGAGATCTTACTGTCCTCATGGGACTAGAGGAAAGAACTAAGTCACAGGATATGAATAGGTAAATGGTGATATAGGGCAACAACCTAGACTTTCTTCTTTTTATATTTTAGATTTACTTCATTAAAATGGTGTGTGTGTGTGTGTGTGTGTGTGTGTGTGTGTGTGTGTGTGTTATAGTGCAAACTGGTGTAGGTGCCACAGAGTTCAAGGAGGGTGTCAGAATACCTGACATTGGAGTGACAGGTGGCTGTGGGCTACTTGACATGAGTGCTGGGAACTGAACTCAGGGCCTCTCTAAGTTTCACCTGTACTCTTAATCACCAAACCATCTTTCTTGTCCCAGTTTTGACATTTTGATTTAAGTTCAATGTTCATTTGCCACATTTTCATTGAAGCATTGCCCCGTCCCCAATTCTTCATTTTGAGCCTATCTTATGTCCTGATTGTTTAGGATTTAGCAGAGCCTAAATCTGTTTAAATTAAAATGTTTAAAATGCTGTGAATTCTTGCCAAGTATGTAAGAACTCAGACAGCAGATAATGTTTGAGTGAGGGAACGAAAACAAGCAAATATCCCCCAGGCAGAGAAAAGAGGAATGGAGAGTGTCCTAGAAAAACAATAATTAGTTCACACTGGCTTCCATGATGAAGGAGGAGATGTTCTATCCAGGGCAGTTCATGGTTTGCTATGTGAGACAAGTGTAAGGTGAGGACTTCAGTTGGCAAAAAGGAATAGAGCTCAGACTGCATGAGTGATCTCTGTTCTACCGTTGTGAATATACAGAAGAGGAAGCTAGAGGGGCTGACACTGGATATTCTTGGCACAATAGTCTCTTACCTCAAACCTGATATTAGAAACCCAGCTACGTGAGCAGAAAGACCTGCCTGTCCATCACTCTATGTATGAACTGTAAAGGCTCTTAGGGCAACAACAGGACTCCCAAATGAGAAGGGAAAGCCATGGACTGATTGATCTCTCTGGAAATCTGTTTGGTGGTTCCTCTGGAAATTGGGCATAGTACTAGCAGAGTACCCAGCTATATCACTCCTGAGCATATACCCAGAAGATGCTCCAACCTGTAATAAGGACACGTGCTCCACTATGTTCATAGCAGCCTTATTTATAATAGCCAGAAGCTGGAAACAACCCAGATGTCCCTCAAGAGGAATGGATACAGAAAATGTGGTACATTTACACAGTGGAGTACTACTCAGCTATTAAAAACAATGAATTTATGAAATTCTTAGGGATCTGGAGAATATTATCCTGAGTGAAGTAATCCATCATCCAAAGAACACACATGATATGTGCTCGGAATAGCAAGATATAATCCACAAAGCACAAGAAACTCAAGAAGAAGGAAGACCAAAGTGTGGATACTTCAATCCTTCTTAAAAGGGGGAACAAAATACCCATGGAAGGAGTTGCAGAGACAAAGTATGGAGCAGAGACTGAAGGAAGGACAATCCAGAGACTACTCCACCTGGGAATCCTTCCCATATTCAATCACCAAACCCAGACATGGTTTTGGATGCCAGCAAATGCTGGCTGACAGGAGCATGATATAGCTGTCTCCTGAGAGTCTCTGCCAGTTCCCGACTAATACAGAAGTACTAACACAGCCATCCATTGGACTGAGCACAGGGTCCCCAATGAAGGAGCTAGAGAAAGGACCCAAGGAGCTGAAGGGGTTTACAGACCCTTAGGAGGAACAACAACATGAACTAACCAGTACCCTCAGAGTTCCCAGGGACTAAACCAACCAAAGAGTATACATGTTGGGACACATGGCTCCAGCTGCATATGTAGCAGAGGCTAGCCAGTGTCAGTCATCAATGGGAGGAGAGGCTCTTGGTCCTGTGAAGGTTCTATGCTCTAGTGTAGGGGAGTGTCAGGGCCAGGAAGCAGGAGAGGGTGGGTTGGTGAGCAGAGGGAGGGGGGAGGGAAATTTTATTTTTTTGGAGGGGAAACTGGGAAAGGAGATATCATTTGAAATGTAAATTAAAAAAATCTAATAAAAATTGAGAAAAAACAAGGAAAGGACATGAGATTTTTCTCAGGAGTCACAGTATTGTGTTTTATCAACAATTAGCGCTTGGAATGTAGGAACTTGTTTTGAGATATTTTTGTTTATTTGCTGTTACCCCACACACACAAAATATTCATATTGATTTCATTTTTAGAAGCCAAACATATTCACTAAACACTTATCTCTTAGCAGTCTAACTTATTAGACCCTGTGATGGTTTAAATAAGAATGCCTCCATAGGTTCATAAATTTGAGTGCTTTGGTCACCAGGGAGTGGCAGTGTTGAATGATTAGGACGCTTCGCTGGTGGAAATGAGTCTCTAACGTTGGGCTTTGAAGTTTCAAAAACACATTCCAAGCCCGGAAGATTTTCTCTCAGAGAGTGAAACAGGATGTAGCTCTTAAGTACTTCTCAAGCACTATTTTGGATTTTGTGTTACAATGTTTCCTATTATAATAATAGTGGCCTAAACCTCCAAAATTGTAAGATAGCTTCAATTGTTTTCTTTTATAAGAGTTACTTTAGTCACGGCATCCCTGCACAGCAATAGAACACTGAGTAAGACACTAGCATTGTGATGAAAATGAGTTACAACTGCTTGTACAGTAGTGGAAATCAAACAGATGGGTCTCATTGGGTATTCCATGGAGTATCATATGAGCACAGCAGGATACCACTCAGAATGGGAAAGGTTAGGGAATGCTTCTCAGAGAAAGCAGTGATTAGAACTGACAAATGGGAAGAGAAGGAGAGTTCGCAGAACAGTCAAGGGATAGTCCTAGGTTCAATGAAGAGATTTCTCTCATGGAGAAACCGTAGCTCCTTCGCCCTCTAAGCTCAGAGGGTTTATTTTGTAGACTTGGGCATAGAGGCAGTGCTATTGTATACAGCTGAGTAAGGAGGGTGTGATCATATACACAAACGGTATACAGCTGGACAAGGTGAGAGGGTTAGCTAGTCTCAGCAGGAGCAGTCTCTCTGGGGGAGCGGTTGTCAGTCCATACATATCCTAGGAGAGAAAGCTATGCTGGACCTTTTCTGCACTCATTATCAGCATTTACAGATGGACCAGAGCTGAAGGCTTGTCCATTCCTTTAAGCCTCACTCTGGTGACAAAGCTTTGCTTTATTTCCATTTGTCTGAGGCTAGGATCCATGACATGGCTGGCTCATGTCACAAACTGTCAGGAGCCACAATGGAACAAGCTATTAACTAGCAGGTGATCGTCCTAAGATGGTCTACTTCAGATTATTATATAATCTTTGACAGGTTTTCCCTTATTAAGGAAAACTGTAAGGGATTCATGTTAGGAAAGATTCTTGCTATTAATATGCTTTTCATGTTATTATTCAACATATATTACAATCATTAAGTAATAGCTCACCCCTTTGGAGGAGATCTCTGCAGATCCACGAAGATGTACTGTCTTGTAGTGATGCTATATAGACAAATAGGTGACTTAAGTCCTAATGATGACTCTATAAGAATTCCTAAATTTTATCTATGATTATTAAACTCTTTTATAGTGGGACTGCTACTAGGTCCTTTTCTGATAGTCAAAACTGCAATGAGAACTCTGCCACTTTCCCAGTATCACCAGTGAATTGCTCTTAGGTGGTAACCAGACTTTCTCTTACTCAGAGCACATTCCAAGATGTTGTAAAACAATTAATCAAAGGTCAAAAAAGTGAACTAACAATTTTTTGGGTGCTATGACAGAAGATAAAAATATTGATTGGGTTTATCTATGGAAAACTTCACTAATAACTTAGCTATGGTTTTAAACCTTCAGTGAACCCATTGAGACAGGTGATGGATGTTTAGCCAGATAATTACTCCTAATGGATATGCACGTAAACATTCTCTGTTGTAAACTTCCATTTCAATTTATGATTTAATTTTTTTGTGTAAGCTTGTGATGAACTTTGTAACATGTGATCATATATTCTGAAAGATGTATACACACTGAAGGCAAAGAAGAAAGAGAATTTTCTGCCTTTCCCTGCTTAGAGTAGAAGTTTTTTTTCCCTTTCCCCACTTAGAAGAATTTTTCCTTTTCCCTGCTTAGGATCGTTCTGCTTTTCTCCTTAGATATCTTTCATTGGAAACTTTTCATAACTTAGTAATAAACTCTATAGTCACTTCTCTCAATATCCCCTTTTCTTCCTGTGACTTCCAACAAGCAGTTGCAGTTGGCTGTTTACTTAACCCTTTGTTGTTTTTAGGAAGACGTGCTAGTGCCACAAACTGCAGTTCCTGGCCTCAGACGATCACAGAAAGCAGGTCAGCTATGGTAGCATAGTAACAGACTTAGATAAATAAACTTTTTATTATTATACAGCAACCCTAAATATCTAAAGTCTTACCCCTGAATCTCATAAGTTAATATCATTAATATCACAAAGTTTTACCCTCCACCAACATTCTTCCCCTCTGCTGCCTCAAGAAGAACCCCCCCCCCCC
>JADRCD010205852.1:0-19640 GCA_019843815.1 Montemys delectorum | reverse complement strand
GCGAGCCGCGAGCGGCGAACCGGCGGCCGCCGCCAGGGCGCTCCCCGCAGGCTGGCCGGGAGGGCGGGGCCTTCGCGTAGCCGGTGGCGGCCCCGCCTCTCGCCACGCCCCGGACCGTCCTCCGCGGTCGCGCCTTCCCACTCCGCTGGCCCCGCCCCCAGACCGTCCTCCCCTCTGGCTCCGCCCCACACCATTGCTCATCTTTTCTCTGCTTGCACCGGCTTCCGCGTACTCACCCAGCGGGGGCCGGGCCTTCTTTTCCTCGCGCTGGCTCCACCCCTTATCCGTCCTCCTCGTGCTGACCCAGCCCCTCAGCCGATTCTTCTCCCATTGGTCCCGCCTCTCAGCCGTCCCTCCTCATGTTGACCCTGCCCCTCAGCTCGTCCTCCTCACATTGACCCCGCTTCTCGGCCATCCTCCTCTCGTCGACCCTGTCCCTCAGCCACCTTATCACCCTGATCCCGCCTATCAGTTGTCTTCCCCACATTGTCCCTACCCCTGACCCGCTCGCCATCACATTGCTCTTGCTCCTCAGCCATTCAGATCATATTGACCCCACCTCAGGCGGTCCTCCTCACATCGACCCTGCCCCTCAGCTACACTCTCACGTTGACTCCCTCTGCAGGTCCTCCTCTCAAGAACACAGCCTCAGCTGTCCTCAAACTGACCCCGCCCCTTACTCGTCCTTCCCATGGGCTCCGCCTCTGTATTCCTTGCCACCCGGTGCTGGCCACGCCCACAATCCCTCCTCCTCATTGCTGGCTCCGCCCATGTCTCCTCCTTCTTTGCCTTCACCCCGCCTCAGCAGGACCGCCTTCTCCCTGGCCCCGCCTCTGCTCCGTTGTAGTCCTGGTCCTTCCCCGCACCCTACCCAGGCCTTGCCCACGTCTGTCCAATCCTCAGCCTTGTCCTCACCTCCGGGCTGGCCCCAGGCCGCGCTGGCCTTGCCCTGAATTCCCACCCTGGGTTCCAGATAGACTTCTAGCCTCCTTCGCTAGTTCCCGAGGCTATGTCCTCAGGCCTGTTTAGGACTTGGAGAGGTGTTCTGCCCAGAAGCCCCGCGGCACAGGCCTCTGGCTTGTCTGGCCCTGCCCCTCCGCTCTGGAGCTCCGCCCCCATGGCTTAAGTCGTGCTCCCCCTTGAAGCTGTGCAGGGTCCGGATACCCGAGGCCTGGACACAGAATTTGTGCTGGACTTGGAGTTGACAGAGGCTCTGTCCACTGTCCGAAAGGAAACTTCAGTATGAGACTTGCAGCTTCTTCTGATGGCTGTGGCCTCAAGTGGTTCAGTCTTATGCCTAATTGGGCAGGGGAGGGACCTCAGGTTTTCCCTCTTGAACTCAGACCTGCCCGGAAATCCTGGAGGAGCCAGAGGTCAGTTGGCCTTCTTGCTTAACCGCAGCCGAGGCCACAGTGAACATCTGTCAAGGAGGTGTCCCCCCAAACCTCCAGCTTTCCCTGCTGTCACAGCCTGAGGAGGCAAGTTTCCAGTGCCCACGCAGTGTGCTCCAGGTCAAGAATGTACCTCTTGTTCTTTGAGGATATTGAAACTCAAGACATGCACAGGATCACACAGCTGGGGATGGGGTCGCATCCTCATCTAAATGGAACAACCAAATGGGCACCGTTGATGTCTACTGCCTCTCTTCATAGCACATAGGGAAACAGAGAGGTCTCCATAGAGAAGACATATGGTCCCCCACCCACGTGGTAGGCAGTCTTCAGTTGGTACCAGGTGTTCGGGGTATGAGACCTGTTTCCTTCCAGCTTCTGATGCTTGAGGTCTTTGAAAAGAAAAGAGAGGTGCCTGCCTCTTCCCTGCCACCATGTCCACTCAGTGAAGGCCACTGTGCAGGATTGGCTAGTGAGGCAGCATGCTGTCCCCTCCCTCTTGGTCATACAGGAACACCAAGGCCAGGATCCAAGATTTGCACAAGGCTTCCTGGCTTCCTAGCCCTTCTCAGAGGAGCTAGCTTCTATAGCTAGGGACCCCACATTTGCTGGACCTTCTCAGTCTAGGAGCCCCAAGATGCTTCTGAACTGGACAAGGCACACTTTGTCTGTTTCCTTGGATACTGCATCTTCCTAAGGGAAGGGCACTTTACAGGGGATGGGGCTTAGGAGCTGGGAGTCCTGGGAGGTGACTAGAGGCTGGCATGTAGGGTAGGGTGAGAAGCTGGGTACTCAGTAAGCAGCACTCAGACTGAAAGTGCTGGATAAGATCAGTGTTGAGTGGAAACCTGAGAGTCATGAGAGAAAACTGTGGTTTTTGATTAGTAATGTCTGCCTGGGATGCAGGAGGATGAGATGAGGCCCTTCTTTGCCTGATTTACTTGTATGATGTTATGTATACAAAGCCCAGGCTGGGACAGAAGGACTTATTTATTTCAGCCAGCAACACAGAGCCTGCCGGCCAGGACAAGCTGCATCACTTGTGGGGCCCAAAGCAAAATGAAAATATGGGACCCTTGTTTAAAAATGAAGAATCCCAGCATGGTAACAGCATCCAGCATCCAGGGACATGTGTCCTCCCAGGTTCTGTGCCTAGTAGAAGGTCCTGTCACTGGGCTTGCAGCTTCCTGATTGTCTTCCTCCCTCTCTTCGACCGGCTCCCACTGTGGGCCCCAATTTCTCCTGCCTCCTAGACGGAGTGGGAGTGGCAAGTTCATGACCAGAGTCGGCAGGGAAACAGGATCTCTTCAGCCAAGGGCCTTGCAGCCAATTCTTTTTGGAGCAGGAGGACTCTGCTCAGGGCAGGGAAGCCCTATTGCGGTTGCAGGGACTCCTGCTCTTCTGGGGACCCAAGGCTTAGCAGCAGGTTCTCTAAAGTTTTGCTGCGAGATATGAAGGCTGCCAGCACCCACTCTGGGCACACAGGAGGGTTGGAGGCTTTGCCACTGTCAGCACTTTCAGAGCCCCCTTCAGAGCTGTCCTGGGTCTTCTCCTCAGACCCCGTGTAGGCCTCAAAGTGCTGTACCATGGAGGAGGCATCTTCCAGGCAGAGAGCAGCAGGGTGGTTCTAGGTACAGGTCCAACTGCCCATGCTCCCCTTCTGTGGCTTTGAAGGGTGGGACCCTGGGAAGGACTCTGGTTTCCTCGTCAGCAGCTGGTGGTGGAAGTGGATTGTAATCACCAGGGCCCCTCAGACCTCACCTCAGTCCCCCTCCCTGGAGGCTCAAGGTTTATGCCTTGTGTGGATACGATTCCCCCTGCCTTTTGGCTGGGTCCTCACCTGACGGACATGCTCTGTGATGATTCACTCCCTGCACTGGCTTTTGGATGATAACCAAGAGACAGATTCAAAGCATGCTTTAGAAACATATGATTGGGGGCTGGAGAGATGGCTCAGTGGGTAAGAGCACTGACTGCTCTTCCGAAGGTCCTAAGTTCAAATCCCAGCAACCACATGGTGGCTCAAAACCATCTGTAACAAGATCTGACTCACCTCTTCTGGTGCAGCTACCGTGCACTTACATATAATAATAAAAAATAAATATTAAAAAAAAAAGCATATGATAGACCTTGACGGAAGCTGGGAGGCGTGTGCATGTAGCCATTACTACCTGACGCCAAAATACATGTGGGGCACCAGGCTGCTACAAGATGACCATTTGCACTGCTGATTCCCCTGTCCATTCCAAACCTCACTTGCCCCTGCAGCCCCCTAGTCTCAGTGGCATCAACTCCCGGTGGCTCAGACTCTGCGACTTGGCTTTCACTACATCTCCTCCTGACCTCCCCTACTATCATCCTGACCGCTGGCCCCAGCTCCAGCTGGTCCCTGCATCCACTCATATCCTCATCTGAGGCGGAAGCCAGTGGGACCTGGGGTGCTGTGGGCACCTTTCCATCCTGTTCACCTTTCCTGAGGGAATCCCTGTTCCTCTCCGTTCCAGCTTGTAAGGCAGTTGCAGGCAGCCCCTCAGCACTAGGGGCTTCATCATCTCTCACCAGCAGTGGCAAGGAGGGGCATCATGGTAGCATCGTGGCACCAGCCTCCGTGCCAAGTGCTGCCCTGTTTGTGCCTTGAGCATAACAGCTTTCTGAAGGAGGAACTGATGCAGCCATTTGTCAGGTGGATAAACGGAGGCTCAGAGAGGTTAAGTCACTTGCCACATAGCAGGTAAGGGCAGAGCTGGATTCCCCCTGGGAAATGCCCATACTTTGTTGTTGGGAATGGATGTTGAACGCTGTTTTGGGGGAGAGAGGCTCAGGCCTTTCCCTACCCCTTGCCTGGGTCAGGTCTCTCTCTCTTCCTCTACTGTCAGTCATCCTGGGCCCTGAAGACACCAGGCAGCCCTGCCAGAGGCCATCCTGACATTTGTCACTGCCAGCTCTGTGAAGGGTTTAATTAACTTCCTGTTTCAATGGAGGATAATGAGTTTTCAACACCATGTGACTCCCCAAGGAGGTCAAAAGGCAGCCAGGATGTCAAAATAAATTAAGTTAGGAATTGGGAGGCCACTGAAGGAGGCAGGTCTATAGTGAGAGCTCCCTCATCTGGCTGGCTGTCTAGGCTGTGTGGGCTTCTTGCCTGTTTTTCCTGGCTTTGACTGGCTCTGGGAAGAAGGTTCAGGCAGTCCTTGTCCCTATTCTCGGCCACCGAAGAGGTCAGAAGACCGCATCATTGGGAGAAAGAGCTGGCCTTTCCACCTGGCCTCTATGGTCATGTACACAGCCAAGGTCTCTAGCAAGCACGCTCTGACAGTCAGCCGCCACAGGCCTAGATGCTGCCGTCTTTGGGTAAGGTGAGCATCAGCCAAGATCCACCCTTCATGTCGCTGTCCATGTGACTTTAATCCACCCTCTGGGCAAGGGTGTGGGCAGAGACACACCCTCCCCTGGACGTCCACGGCTACGCTGGAGCTCGAGGTCAGAAGAATGAATGTGTCACTGGCACAGGACTTGCTTCTTTCTGCACGTTCACCATGCCTCCTCTGCTCCACCTCACACTCTCCCTGCCTCCCCCTTTCCTTCCTTCTCCCCACAAAAGGCAATGGGCCAGGTTGGTGTACTGAAGATGGGGTGGTGAACCTCAGACCTTTGTTACTGGTGTGCAGGTTGGAGAAAGAGGGAGATGGTAGGCAGGAATAATGGGTGTTTGGACCACTGGAGAAGGTCAGATGCAGTGGGTGGCAGAAGACAGAACTAGACCGTAAGGTGGCAACGGAATGTGGACAGTCCAGGAAGGTTAGACACTGTTTCTGTGGGAGCTCTGGAAGGCTAATCGCAGTGGGTGGGTGTAGAACACACTGGAAGGAAAAGTGTCCTGGGAAGTCAAGAAGACTATACCTGGGGGGTGCCATGGGGTGTTGGAGGGATGCCACGTCTCTCCCTAAAGCCTATGATGGACTTTTTTCTCACATGGCAATGTTTAGGGGTACTAATGCCTTTTCAATCTGTGGTCCAGTAGAGGCTGTCACTGGGATGTACACTTAAAAGGTCTGGGAGTGTATCCCCTCCTGGGCTCTCTCTGTTCCTAATCAACATGTGAGTTTTGCTTCTCCTATGATTTCTGACTATGGATGCTTGCTCCCTCATCCATTACCCTCCAGAAGTGGGTGGATGCAGGTGCTTGCCCGCCCTGAACCTCCAGAGCTATGAGTTCACTGGAACCTTTCTGTCTGTCTTTATGGTTGCCTCCGGCATTGTGTTACAGTAACAGCAAAGCTGACTCACAGGCTTTCCTCAATATAGCTGGGGCTGCGGAGGTCAGTGATAAAATGACTAGAATAGGGACAGGAGGTAAGGGAGGGGGGCTGATACCTGGAGGAGGCCAGGTGTAGGCTAAGCAGGCCTCACCTCCCAGCCCTCACCCAGTTCTCCTAGGCCTACCCACAAGACCTGCTTCGGCCAATGGAGAGTCAGCAAGCAATGATGAATGTATGTGCTTTTTAAACCCTTGGGCAGTATTGGGCTGGCCTGAGGCAAATGTCACTAGGAAGCTTGCTTAGGTGTTTAGCCACCTCAGCACCTCAGCTGATTGCAGCTGCTGGAGTGAGGGGGGTGGGGTAGGGAGACAGGGGCATGCCCTACTCAGTCAGTATCCAGAACCAGCACCCATGTGGAATCCTTCTATATTCAGCCTTGGCTACTGGGGTAAGAGTTCCAGGGCAGTAGTCATGCGTGGGGTGGGATACTCAGTGCCAAGGAACTCAGGTCAGGATCAGCTGTTGCCAGGGAGGATGGTCATGTGCTGTGTCTCCCATGGTTGCTTACGACAAGATGCTGAGGGGAACACACAGTTATTTTTAAGCAGAACTTAAGGGGATGCACACAAGAACCCCCAATATGCCAGGTTGAAAGATAGCACCATGGCCCATTGCCAGGGGCCAAAAAAGGACCAGAGAGAGAGAGAGAGAGAGAGAGAAAGAGAGAGAGAGAGAAAGAGAGAGAGAACGCACTCAAGAACGCTTCACACTGGAGTGTGTGTCCAAGATGTGGTCATGAAGCCCTTCGTGCAAATGAAAGCCAAGATTCTCTGGGTGGCTACAGGCATGGGTAGAGTCCCTGTGTCCCCAGGGCTCTGCTAACCATCAGCCATGCTCAGGTGGAGGGAGGTCTGCCTGACAGCCATAGCTGTCTTGGGGAAACAGTGGACAGTCTGTTTGGAACAGGACCTCAATGGCTAAGCACAGTCGTCCCACAGTCGTCCTTGTGGGGCTCAGCAGGTTTGGAACCAAGGGGACAAATATCACCTGGGTGGACCTCAAGCCATCTTTTGGCTGCAGCTGCTGTATGCCACCCTTCCCCCATTTCCATATGGGAGTGCTGGTGGCCTTTGTCTTATGTCCTGCTCTACACCATGAGAGGGGCCCTACCATGGTCTGCTGGAGGCTGTGGAAGCTGTGTGTAATGTCACTCTGCACCCTGCAGTAGGAGCACAGAGCAGTGTGGATCACCTCCTCGTTCTCCTCCCCGCCTCCCCCCGCCCCCGCCCCCGCTGTTTCCTCTGCTTTGTCTTAGCAGTGACTGCTTGTCATGGGGGCAAGGTTTGGTGGTGGAATCCACACTGTTCTGTGCCAGCCAGCTTCCGCCTGGAGTCGGGGCTGAGGAGAAAGCTACTGAATGCCAGCCAGGGTGGCAGGATGTATGTCGAGCATGATGTCCATTTAGGGCCAGAGGAAACAGGCAAATCCTGCCATTATCATTGCTGTGACCAAGTCCTATGCTCTCTTTCTTCCTGGGACTCAGAAACAGCATGGGAGTGGGGGAGAGGTCTTGAACAATGGAGACTGAGGTGCTGTTTATCCATTCCCAGGCAAGCCCTGGGCCTAGGTGGACTACCCCTGCTGCCTCTCCCTGCCTCCATGAGGCTGGGGCCCAGTGGCCTTGACCTTCTACCCTCAAGGCCAGGCCAACTGCCGGGGAGGCAGACAGTGTCCTGTGTGAAAGTGGCCTGTGACCTTGGGTTCCCTAGCAAACTGGGAGGGCAGTAGTATGGGTCTCATTGTGTCTGAGGCTCCACCCTCAGGGTATCGGGGACTGTCCCTTGAGGCCAATCCTAGCTCACTCATCTCCGCTGTTGGGGGTTGGATGAATGCATGTGCCATAAATGGGTCTGCCTGCCATGTATCATGGACAAATGTGTTTCCTGTGGGCTTTGGAATCTACAAGCCCCAATGCCTCATGGGAACATCACAAGGTACCCAGCCATGGGCACCTAGCACTCCACTGCCCTCTCCCATACCCAGGCAGCTTCTATTCCATTAAAAATGCCTTTCTGGAGCCTGTCTTTTGTTAATTTATTACTGTTGTGTGGGAGGGTGTGTGTGTGTGTGTGTGTGTGTGTGTGTGTGTGTGTGTGTGCATTTGAAGGTCAGAAGACACCAGAGTCAGCTCTCTCCTTCCACCTTTATGTGGGTTCCACACTAAGCGCCTTTACCCACAGAGCCACCATCCTGCCTGGCCCATTCCATTCTTTCAATTTTCCCCATACCGGCCACACTTTCCTAGGTCCAGGAGCACAGATTCTGCAAGTCAAGGAAACATCCAAAGCAGCCTGCCGGGAGTAGAGGAAGCTCTGAGTGAACGCTCCTGTTGATAAGGGCAGGGCCATGTCAACGACCCTAGTCTCAGAACCAGAGGGAAATGGCGAAGCCTGCTCTACTGGTTCATGTGTGGATGTTGATAGTGTGTGCAGAAAATGGCTACCCTGGATGTCTACAGCCTGAAGACGGCTCCCCATAGAGACTGTGCCTACGAGGATTAGCAAACCCAGCCTCCTCCGTCCAGCTGCACACCATAAACTCCGCCCCCCTTCAGCTGCATTCAATAACCCTGCTCTATCCAATAAACATGCTGAGTGTCCTGGGTGCTATGGTTTCTCCATCAGAGATTACAGTCCACCTGAACCAGGTTCATTCTGTGTGGCCAGCTATGCTGCCTGACCCCCAGTTCCGTAGTCAGGCTAAGATAGATGTGAGGGCTTGTGATAGATGCTGTGGAAACGTTAGTCTACCTTCTCCCTCCCTTGAGGCAGCTACTGAGGGGAGATGGCAGCCAGAAGGGACCTCAGAGCCTTAGGGGCAAAGCGGCCCTGGCTAAGGTCAAGGAAAAGGTTTGTGGTCCCAATGATTCCCAGGGCTGGGATTCTCTGCACTTACCCTTCTGGGTAATTCACTGTTTCTTGGCTCTCAATGTGTTCAGCAGGGACACTTACCCTTGGCTCCTTCAGAGTCAGGCCCCTGCCTCCCAGATACACCCCAGATCGCATACATCAAAGTATTTTCCAGGTGGGCAGTGGTGGTCTGGAATATGTCCTAGAGGGTGAGCAGGTGTGCTTTCAGAGAGCGCCTATGCACGTGTGAACATTCATCAATGTGGGCCACGTGAGCGGACAGGGTACATGACTGTGTTTGGAGATCTCTAGTTCGGGCTGCAGCACTTTGAGGCGCCCCAGGGCTGCATCTGGGCAAAGGTGGCAAGTCAAGCTCCCCGTTTTGAGTAGATGCTGCCACCTGGTGGTAAGGCTAGGGTTATGCCCTCTGTGTGTCTACTGGTCACAGGATGGCCTGGGGGTGGGGAATGGGGAGCACAGGAGTAGGTGGGTATGAACAGGGGCTGGGCTTACTCCTGTTGAACTCTGAACTCAGCCTAGATGGCTCCAAGAAATTGTCCTCAGAGTCAGCTCTTAAGGGTGTGTAAGCTGGCAGAGTTCTGCCACTCTGTGACACATGACCAGTAACCCAGTCCTAGTTTGAGGCGTTGCAGCTGTTGCTAACCACAGTACTCCCAGACTCCTGCTCAGAGAAAAGGATAGGGCAGGACAGTGGACATACTGGCCCACTGGGTCTTCATTTGGAGCCTATCAAACCTTTTCTTAGATTCAGACCAGATAGCTACGCCCCTGAGCATACCAGCCCCAACACTAATAGTGACAGCCCTGTATGGTCAGGCCCCGCCCCTGTCCCATCCTGGTCCGGCTCCAGCCACCTCACCCACTTCCCTGTTTTCCTAAATCCATCTTAGAAGAATCTTGGGGCTGGAGACATGGCTCAGCGGTTAAGAGCACTGTCAGCTCTCCTGAGTTCAAATCCCAGCAACCACATGGTGGCTCACAACCATCTGTTGTAATGAGATCTGACGCCCTCTTCTGGTATGTCTGAAGACAGCTACAGTCTACTCACATATAATAAATAAATCTTAAGAAAAAAAATTCCTATCCTCCTAGGATTCTGCTTCAAGTGTCCCCACAGCTTTGGCTTGGCTCATAGCACACAATGACCCTGGAGAATAATAGACAGAATAAATATTGCCTGGGCCACATTGGGGGTCCAGTGAGAAGCAGGAACGAGGACAGATGCCACACAGCCACGAGGCTTCTGCGAAAATAGTGGGAATATATTTGAAAAGACGAATTAGCTGTAGCTTTTACAGTATGACCTCGGTGGGGGGGGCCCTGCCCACATCTTTATCCATTGGAAGGAGGCATTCTGAAAGACCCCAGCACCTTCTATAGAGGCAGCTTGGGCCTCATTTGGTCTTGTTTAAAATGTCAAAATAAAACCTTTTGACACTCACATTGCACCAAAGCTAAAAAAACAAAAACAAAAAACAAAACAAAAAACCCAACCAACCAACCAAAAAAAAAAAAAAAAAAAACCCCAACAAACTACACAACAAAGTAAGCCAGGAATCTCTAAGATTCCTAGGAGAAGTGGGAAGCCTCTCCCCCCGCCCGCTTTGATACACAATGCTATATCAGGCAGGCATGCAGTTGGCAGGCTCGTGCCAGTGCACAGACCAGACCCATAGCCCAGCCTGGAGGGTCCCTTTACTGCTGGGACCCTGGGCTGGGGCTCAACTGGGGAGACCGGTGGATGAGGCTCTCTTGAGTCCTGGGCTGCAGCCCCTCTGGCTAGGTCTTCCCACCCTAATCATCCCCGTGGTTCAAAGAAGACCAGGGAGCCTGTATTCACATTACAACATGGGAGTAGCACCAGAGCCTTTGGATCAGGCTTTCTGGGACCTAGAGAGGAAGCCCCACGGGGAAGGAAGGCACTAGGAAGGAGCCATAGGGCTGAAGGACCCACTGGATGCTGGCCAAGAAGGGCCTTCTCTGTATTCCCTATAGGAACCCAGTTCCCAGGGGGTGAGGGTGGGGAGACATCAGCAGTGCAGCTGGAGGCCAGCGTGACTTTGTGGCTGGGGTGGGGGAAGGTGGTCCTGGTATGCTCTCAAAGACCAGGTGGCTCAGAAATGGCCCAAGTAGACAGCATGGCCCTCTCTCTCCCATGTGACATCTAAGGACGCTTTGGAATCTTAGCAGTGGCGGCAGAAAAGGCAGCTGTCACTGTGCGGCTGGTGGCCGTCATGTGCTTCCCTGCTACGAGATAGGGGACCCTGTGCAAACCCTCAAACACAAGCTTTACAGCATAAAGCACCTGGCCAACAGGGCATGGCGGCGGTGATGCGACGCGACCTGCTTTCTTCAAGTATTTGACACTAGGGAAGCAGGGCGGTAGAGGCCGGTCCTTCCCATCCTTCCAGCAAATAAGCTCTGTTCTCAGCAGCATGCTCTCAGGTCTCGAATCTGTTAGAGAATTTGTGGGAACTCAGGTGGAGAGAAACAGACAAGGGATCTCCGAGTGAGTTGTCTCCAATGCTGGGCACCCATGCATCCTCTTTCACAGGTCACTGGGAACTGTCTTTCTTTAGAGGGATTTTGAAGCTGGTCAGTTTCTGGCCAAACAGCTGGCTGAGGAGGTCGCTCTGGGCTTCTGCAGTCCGGCGATCTCGGGGCTCCATAGGTTCAACACCATGGAGAGCTCTGGCCCTTTTGTAGGGCCTGGACAGGGCTCTCCCTTGGGGGAAAGAGCCCTTTTCTGAAGTGTGGCCTGGATCCCCTTTCTGCTGGGCTAACGGCTGTGGCCTGGCCCTGCTGCTCTGGCCACTGGGTCTCGACTTGACAGGGGGAACTCTGCTGGGAGTCGCTTGCTTTCGGGGGGCCCTGGATGACTTGTCAGGGGCTGAGGGGGCTTTCCCGGTGTTTCCCACGCTTCCATGTCTGCCCAGTCCCAGGGCCTGGCCCTTCCTCTGTTTTTCATGGCTTTCTCTTTTCTCCCTGGGACTTGAATGTACCTGGACCCCCTGATGAACAGCTTCTCCAGGACCCCTGGTGCTACCCTTGGTTTGGGCTCGAGGTGGGGGCTGGTCAGGGGTGGAGCTCGCCCAGCTAGGACAGCCGGGCTCCGTGGGGGTGGAGGCCATCTCACTTTGGAGCTGCCCGCTGGTTGGCTGGGGCTGGCTACCACCCCCTGTCTGAGTGCCTGGCTGGAGCCCCCCACCGCTCTGAGAGCTGGGCCTCGGTTTCCCTTTAGAAGTGTTGGGCTTTACCCTGTCCTCAGGACTCAAGACCAGCTCTCCGGCTGGGATCCCCATCCCTGTAGGTTTTTGGGATGGAGCGGATAGCTTCAGTGCTTTCCTGGGCTCTGCTGGTCTGTGCTTGGAGGTACTTGAGCAGGTTCCTGGTTTGGTGGCATTGCCCTTCTGGGAGGGACCCTCTGTTCTCCCCTCAGGTGCCATGTGGTGTGTGGTCACTAGCCTCTCCTGGAGCTGAGAGGGGTCTCCTGGGGAACATCCAGGGGCACCCTTGCCTCGGTTGCCTGGGCTCCTATGTTTTCCTGGGAACAGGTGAAGGGCCCTCTTTTCCCCTACCAGCGTCTGCCATTTACACGGCTCAAGGCTCCCCAAGGAAGCCTCGTGTTCTGCTTTCTCCAGGCTTCTGTCCAGCTTGCAGCCTCCTGTACCTTCAGCGGAGGCAGCTGAGAAGGGAGACAGAGATGGAGGTGGAAGATCCTGGCCACTCAATGGTGGGTTGTCCCCCCCGGGTGAGTGGTTTGCCTGGTCCACAGGTCTCCCCTGAGAACTGGGTTGGTCCAGGATGAGGCTAGGAGCTGTCTCTGAACTGATAGGGGGCAGTGCAGGAAGGGATGCCTCACTTGGCCCAGGGCTGGTTGTGGTTGGGATTCTGTCGGCGCCGAGCTCAGGGGGGCTGGAGGGCACCGTCAGCCTGTGCTGCTTGCTGGGTAGCACATCCTGGGAGACCTGGGTCTTCCTCCTCGGAACCCCTGGTCGCTTAACACTTCGGAGTGTGAAGGGCTGCTGGCCGCTCCTCAGGTGCTTGTCCATGTGTCTGTCAAATTGCTCCTTCTTTGCAAAGGTGTAGTTGCAGGAGCTGCAGACAAAGGACCTCCTGATGACGTGCATGACATTGGCGCAGAGCTCACAGGCGTAGAGGGGCACGTGTGGTAGCTCCTTCTCCGCTGTCACCCCGTGGCTCAGGCCCAGGTGCACCTTCAGTTCCCAGTGCTCAGAGTAGACCTGTGGGCACCGGGGACACAGGTAGACGCGCTGTGGGCTGTGCACCGCCAGGTGGCGCTGCAGCTTGAAGGGCTTGGGGAACTGCTTTCCACAGTGGTGGCAGTCACGGGAGGGGTCCTTGCAGTCCTCGTGCACTGGTACAGCTTGGAGCGGGGACTCACCGTGGGACCAAGGGTCTGGGGACGGAGTAGGGGGCGTCTTGGCAGAGTCAGTGCAGGTGGCAGAGCTGCTGGTCAGAACGGATGGGCTGCCTCCTTCGGCGCCATCTTGACTGGGGGTGACTGAGGCACGCGCCTTGCGCTTCATCCTTCTTGTTGTTTTCTTTCCAGCTTCTCCTTCCTGCTCCGAGGACTCCTCACTGACCTTGCCAATTGAACGCTTGGTCCCCTGGGGCTTAGATGCTCGCTCCACAATGGTGTTCAGGAAGTGCGTGAGGGTGCTTTCCCCTTCCAAGCACCCGGGCAGGTCTCCCAAGGTTCGCCGCGCCTGTCCATTTCGGGCAAAGCGGGCTGCGTGCTCCCGAAGGTGCTGGTTGTACATCCAGACATCAGCCACCTCCTTCAGGCACATGCCACAGGCCCACGGCCCTGCTTTGCCCTGCACGTGCTTCTCCCACAGGTGCTCCCGCAGAAGGTCCCGGGAGCTGAATCTGCGCTCCACACACATGTAGCAAGTGGGGGGCGGCAAGGGGCTGTGCGACAGCTTATGGAGATCCAGCTCGCCGAGGCTATGGAAACGCTGGAAGCACACCCTGCACTTGTAGGAGGCCCTCCTGCCCTTCATCCTCAGGTCTCTGCCTTTGGCTCGTCTGGCCCTGGCAGCTCCCTCCATCCTTTTGTTGGGAGGGCCCTGTGAATTTGCTGTGGCCTGGAAGTCTAGGGCGTCTGGGTTAGGGAGCTCAGCAAGGTCATCACAGGGTCCTAGGAAGCACAGGTCTTGTATCTCCAGCTGGGTGCTGAGAACCTCAAAGTCTTTAACGTAAAGTGGGGGCAGGCTGGCATTTCCGGGAGGCCTGTTGTCATGTTCCCTTTCCAGGTTGGGGGGTTCTGGGCTCATATCTCCAACAGAAGAGGCTATCTCAAAAGCTGGGCTACCGGGTTCCAGGTCTCGCCAGGCTGCTGGGACCATGTGCAGCTGGGGGATGGGTTTGGACCATTCATCTTGGCTCTCCTCCAAGCAGGAGGGCTCCTCCTTCATGTGGCTGGTTTCCCTGTCAGATTCTAGGGTCCACAGGCTGAGGCTGGGGGTCCATGGGTCAAGGCCAGGTGTCTTACTGTCTAGGAGCCCATCGAGGAGGAGGGACTCAGGCAAACTCATGACTTCATCCTCCCACAGATCCTCTTCCTCGTGGGTCAGGCATAGAGATCCTGAGTCACTGAGATCTGTGGGCAGGCGTGTGGAGCCTAGTGAGACACTGTCTATCGCCTCAGCGGTGGGCTCCTTCAGTGATGGGCACTTTGGCCTTTTGCAGCGCTTCCCATAGACACGCAGGTTCTTCTGAGTGAGGCGGCCATCCAGGGGGAAGAGCTGGGAGAAGGATACCTCGTCATCAAACAAGTCTGGCGGTTCCCTTTGATCTGGGCTGAGGGCATCAGGAACGGTGTCCTCGGACCGGTGAACGCTCTGGCTTTCTGGGTCTTTGATAGGTCCCTGGGGGTAGCTGCTCATGGTGCTGTCCACTTCACGACTCTGTGTCCTGTCAGGTAAGTCAGGTGTCCCTTTCACAGTGCCCCCATGGGACCTGCCTTTGACTCCTGTGCCGTCCTCTACAGGCTGGCTCTCAATAGCCTGTGAGGGTTCTTCACGAATGTCCAATACCCTGGCCTCTTCTGGTCCCCACAACCACTGTGTCCAGGTTGCCTTCTGTTCCACTGGATGCTCCTTCTCTATCGTCCCTTGACTGACTTGGCACTCTTGGGGAGACTTCTGTGCTGGCACCTCTTCTGGACACAGGGCCCCTGGCCCGATGTCTTCAGCAACCTCCAGTGCTCTGGGTCCTACTGTGGAGGACGGGAGTGGAGGCCTGACAGCTGCCCTGCATCCTCCCTCAGGTGAGAGGCTCAGGGAGATGAGAGGATGGGACTCGCAGGCAGTTGATGGGTCAGAGAGGCGCCCGTCTGAAGTCACGTGGGTAGCGCCCCTGGGACCATGTTTCCGTCTCCTTGCTCTCAGCTTCCCCCCTTTCCTGTTTGGTTTCCTCTCTGGGTGGCTGGGGGAACTGGCAGGCTCTCCATTTGGCCTCTGGCCCCTCACTTCTGTCTGGTTGGGATGGAGCTGGTCTGCTCGCCACCTGTCTGGTCTCCTTGGTTTTGAGGCAGGAACCTTTGCTCTCTCTCCTTGCTCAGTCAGGCCTGTGGTGGGTGGGTGCCGGTTGAGGGGAGTGTCTAGTGTCCCAGCTCCCTCAGATTTCTCACTAGTCCTTTTCAGTATCTCAGGACCCATGGTGTCTTCCAGGGTTGTAGAGACCTGGAGGGGAGGTGGTCCAGTAGAGTGGCCAGCGCCCAGGGCCGGGTGAGTTGGTCTTCCCTTCCTAGGCATCTTGCGGCTTTTCTTCCCAGGAGTCTGGCATGCTTCCGTCATGGGATCTGGAGGCTGGCAAGCAGGCACCACCACGGGGCTCAGCAGGGATCTAGATTCCCTTTGTGGCCGGTGCTTCCTGGCTTTGTGCCGGCTTAAGCCTGCTTTGGAGCGGAAGGAGGCTGAGCAGAGCTGGCAGGTCACGGGTAGCTCAGCTGGGGTCTGCTCTGCACGCTCTGGCTTTTTCTTCAAGCCACGGGGCCTCCGTTTTCGGTCTTTGGGATCGGCAGAGTCCTTCTGGGGAGGATGCTGAGAGATACTGATATGGCACTGAGGGGAGTCAGCCCTGAAGTCACTGGATGTGTTGCCCAGGGGAGTTTCTAGGGCCAAGTGGAGCCCTGTGGGCATACCTTGGGCACTGGCTCTGGCTACCTTTGTCATATCGCAATGTCTTGTCCCAGGTGTTCCTGGGTTGTCCTGTTCCCCACTGCTGGCTTCTGCCTCACTTCCTTGGCAGATCTGAGAGTCTGGTCCTGTAGTCTCCAGTGTGGCAAGGTCTGCCGGCACAGCTCTAATGCTGTGGCCTTCCCTGTGGTCAGGGTAAGGTGTGCTGCTCTGGGGCCCTAAGGAGTATGTCCTTTGTGGGCTGCTGAGGGGTGGGACTCCCATGCAGTGTGGGGCTGGCACCTCAAGTGTCTCACCTGAATCTAGGTCATCTTTGGGGGGAATGCTGGTCAGAGGGGCAGCTTTGATGGCCATTTTGGGGGAGCTGGGATCCCCTGGGGGAGGAACAGAGGAATGGGCAGGAGAGAGTCTCAGCTCCTCTTTTCCAGAACATTCTAATGTTCTTACTGTGATGCCTTTGGGGCTGTTCCTTTCTAGTAATATGGGGGCTGAGAAACTGATGGAGCCAAGTGAGCCCATGGGAGGGTCCTTGGGACTGCTGGTCCTCAGCAGAGAGTGGTGGGATAAAGACTCTTCAGGGCCACAGTAGCTTGTCACCAATAGTGGGGGCTCAGCATCTTTGGTGGCTTGGCCATGACTGACACCCAGAGGTGCCAAGACAGGACAGGTTGGCTGATTATCGTGGCTGGGTAGGTCTCTGTGGGAGGAAGGTGCTGGTGGCCTAATAGGTTTGACTCTGGCCCCAGGATCTTCCTGAGGTATTGGCTCAAGGTCACTGGGAGTAGGTGTGGCTTGGGGCACGGTGGAGAGGACACATGTGGCCAGGCCTCTATTGGAGGGAGCAGGGTTCTCCTGGCAAAACAATGGCTGTGGGCTGGCTGCCTTCTCTGGGCTTCTCTCTGCAGGCTCCTTCTGGAGAGCGAACCGTTTCTGGATTGGAATTAAGGATGTGCCATCAGGGCAGGTGGGGCTTGTGGAGGACAGTGCTTGTCTCCTAAGGCCCCGGGCTGCTCTGTTCCCCTGGCGTGGCCTTCTGCCCCTGGCCGGCCTAGCTTCCAAATGGGCACTGCCTTTTGGGCGGAGTCTGTTGGCTTGACTCTGGCCCTTGGTCTTTCCAGGTTGACCTGGTGAGCCCAGACGTCCATCTGCCTTGGACCTCAGCTGCTTTCGGATGTTTGCAGGAAGAGCTGACATTTTTACAGCCCTTGAGGAACCTTCTTTCACACTGGGCCCTCCTGTCACTGAGGGGTCCCCAGGCTGAAGGCCTTCATTCTTGGCTGTAGCATCCAGGACCTGAAGCAGAGGAAAGGAACAGCAGGCTGGTTTCTGGAGCCTCTGTCCAGTGCAGGCTCTGGGCTCCCAGGGAGGATCTGGCATGGGATGAGACCAAGCCCTACCACCACGTTGAAGGGTGGATAATGGAGAGGTCCCTGTAGGTACAGACTCACCCTTAAAGCCAAGATCCTTGGCAACAGGCTTGTTAAGCAGAGCTCCTATAGAATTCTCTGCTTGGTCCTCAGGGTGTCCCTTAGAGTCATGGCTGAGACTGGCACTCGGAAGGGAGGTGACTTCCTCATCACCCTTAAGTATCAACTTGGGTTCTAGGGCCAGGTTGGCATTGGGACTGTTGAATCCTTCCAGTGCAGGGGGACTTGGGCAGGGCCTCTGGGCCTCACAGGGGTCCAGAGAATGTTCTCTTGTGTGTCCACCAGGAAGCAGCGGTGGGGCATTCTCATTCTGTGTCCCAGAAGCCTCTTTATTTTTAGAAAACAAAAGCCCATGCTTCTTCAGTTTGTACTTGGCTAAACTCTCAGCATGCAGTAAGGGCGCCTGTCGGTTGCTGGAGTCAGGTAGGTGGTCGCTTAGGGCGATCTGACTGTCTGCATTGGAGATGATGTCCTCCTGTGCTCTCTGAAAACTGAGTGTGAATATTTCGGGGCTGAGGGGAGCCCTGGAACCTGGCTCCTCCCGGGTACCAGTGGGAGGTGCTGCTTCTGTGTGGCAGGAAGTTGGGTAGGACCACTGTTTCTGGGGGTCCCTGAGGGCCCTTTCCTGCTGTGAACTTGATCCCTCAAGACCTGTAAGGTCTTCTGCTGGCTCCTTTTGGGGTGAAGTGGCCTGATTTGTGGGCAGAAGGGTGGCCTGCTTTGGGCTTGCATCCATCTTGCCTTCCTGCATAGCTTCCTCTGGCTCTCCCAAGGCCCCCTGTGTACTCCCCCTCCCCTGCAGTTGGCTTTCTAATTCAGTCACCAATCTTTTGATCTCCAGTTCGTCCTCACACAACTTGCTCGCAAGTGTAAGGCTACATTCGCTGTCCTTTTCAGGCACAGCGGGAGGGCTTGGAGGCACTGTCTCTTCCAAGGGACACTTCTTGCTGAATGCCTTTCCCTTGGAGAGGTCAGAAAAGGAGCCAGGCAGCACCGGAGAAACATCTTCCTCCAGCAGCAAGAACGGTGGGTACAGAGGATCTGCCAGAGGTTTCTTAGGGAGAGGGTCAGGACCTGCCAGTGGCTCGTGGGTGACCCTGTTTGCTGACAAGCTGTCATAGAGTGGTGGGTCAAAGCCATCTTCAGGCAGCCCTGCAAACAGGGATGTGGACTCCAAGGTCAGTGGCGAATGCACCTTGCCTGGGTCTGTTTCAACTGGGTAGGGCGGACTCTTCGGTGTTGACTCAAGGGTCTCTATACTGTCTTGGCTAAGGTAGCAGCTTCGGGCAGGCAATGGGTCCATAGCTAAAGGCTTGGCATACAAATTGTCAGGGAAACAGTTAGCTAGGTCCTTGGATCCAAGGAACAATTCACAGGAGGTGTCGTTGTTAGGTAGGGGTCCTCTTTTGGCAGCTGGACACTCTACAGAGTGCCTGTCACAGTGGTCAGGGTCACAACCAGGAGGACTTGAGTTCTTGAAAACCGGGAGGCTGGATTCAGTGTAGAAAGCACCTGCCACCTTATCCATGGGTACCAGGCACCGTCCAGGCTGGGAGGCAGAGTTCTCTCTGGTATGCAAAGTAGGGGGCTTCATGCATCCAGAAGTGCCCAGAAGACAGCCCGCATCTGGTACTGGCATGCTGTTTCCTGATAGTGTTTCAGGGTGGCTCCCCGATGGCCTAGGACTGCCAGCCTGGGCTGGCACTGGAGCAGCGGGGCTGGGGCTTTCCCCACCACAGTGAGCTGGAGAACTGGGCCTCTCTCTGAGCTTGGAGTTCTCAGGGTATAACACAGCAGCAACTTCAGGCTTCTTGCCCTCCAGGGGGAAGTCCAGGGCTGCATGGTTTTCCTCCTGAGTCTTGGTGGTGGTGAGGACCCCGAGAGGGTGTTTGGGGGCTATTATGGGATGGCCACGATGCCCAGGTCCTCTTTCCACAAAGATTTCACCAGCATCTGAGCATGGCAAAAGGCTTTGTGTCCTTGGAGTGGGAGAGTCCTCCTTCTCACTAGCCTCCTGCCTCATGACCTTTCTTGGGTTCTGGGTCAAATCTTCTTTCTTCCTCTTCTTGCCCTGGCGCCACCGTTGGCGGCTGTGGGGGGAAGAGCCTTGGGCAGGACCCCTCAAGCCCTGCTGCTGCACACCAGCCTCCTCCTCAGATTCAGAGGCACAGCCTTGCCCTAAAAGCCTGCCTTCCTGGGTGCTAGGTGGTCTTCCGGGCAGTGGGGGGACATGGGAGACCTGGTTCTGTGGTGCCTGCTGCCCGGGGCACCTGTTTTTCTGCCGCACTATCTTGTGGATGAGCTCCTTGCTCCAGGAGCCACCCCGCCCCCTCCTTTTCCTGGGATCCTTCCCAGGGGGTGGTTGCAGGTGCTTGGAGCTCCTGGTCTCTTTAGAGGTGGCTCTGGGGATGCTGTGATCCCTGCGAGTGTGGCCCTTGCGAGCCTGACTTTTGTGAGCCTGGGGCCG
>JADRCD010205850.1:28036-65069 GCA_019843815.1 Montemys delectorum | reverse complement strand
ACACACACACACACACACACACACACACACACACACACACACACACCCCACACACACACCATAGATCCTAGTGCAGGTTAAGACAATGAGCCTGATTCTCTGCCTGTCAGACAGTGTCCCTAAGTGCTCCAAATGGTCAGGCACAGGAGGACCGTAGGGCGGGGTTCTCAGAATTAGAAGCCTTCACAGCCTCAGAAAGTTTCGAGACCTTTCCATAGAAACAGGGGGAGGAGGGGAGTTGCTCCTGAGGCAAGTCTGGGTGTGGCAGAGCACCTGCCTGGTTACTCAGCCTGCACTTGACTGGCAGGCAGCCATAGTTATTTTTAAATTCTTGCTGGGGCTTAATATTGACATAGCACTCAGAAGTCTGTGTGAATGGTGGGGGTTTGAATGAGGAATTGTCCCTTCTCGTGTGTGTTTCTTACCTCAAACTTTCAAAAGTCTTTGGGGGTTTACCAAGGAAAAGTACAATGCAAGGCTGGGAAAGAGACGGCGATGGCCCTCAGAGGGGCAGTAAAATGTGATCTGTGGAGTCAAAATGAGGGTAGGGAAGCCATGGAGAGAGCAGTCATGAGGCCTGAGGACCTGGGGTGGGGGGTAGAAGCTTGAATGGACACTTAGGAGGTGAGTGGCTATCTGCCTTGGAGTTTGGTGCCTACAGGTATTGGTGACAAAACCCTAGGCAAGCCTGGCTTTAGAGATGACTAATGTCCCCATCGCCCCCGTGGCTATGATGACAAATGCCCAAGCTGTCCAAGATCGAGATGTCTGCAGACCCATCTCTGAAGCCTCTAGGCTAGTGTCTTAACTGCTTCATTTACTTTACATGACTATAACTGTCCTAGGCGGTGGCTGCCTCAGCAGGTTTCTGAGTTGTCACCACCACCTCCAGGAGGACAGGCCTCTCTGGCTCCAAGTCCATAAGGAGCCTCCTTCCACAGCCCCTGGGATGGGAGATTTGGGAGAGTTTTGAGAACAGAGTTGAGGATTCCTGTTCTAGGGACCCAGGTAGGCTGTGTCACACCCATGACAACATGTCTGGACCAATTGGGACAGGGAGAGGAACACTGATGGGCCCGTAGAAAACCCCTGATATTCCAGCTCCTGGGCTTTCTGAATTTTGGGGTTGTACCCAAATTCCTAAGGAGGACCCCCTACCCCTTGCCCATCAAGCTGACAAGGGTGATATGAGGGGTGAGCATTGTTTTGGGGGTGCTAGGGCCCAGGAGGGAGACTTGGTTCCTACCTTAAATTTGTTTGCCATAAGACCCAAGTCACCCCTTTGAGACAGAGCATCTGTGCCCTTGCCTGATGTGGGTCTGAAAGATGCAGATGTGGGCCTGGAAGAGGCAATTGTGGGTCTGGAAGATGCAGATGTGGACCTGGAAGATGCAGATGTGTCTTGTATAAGGCAGCACAAGAGAATGTAAGTCAGACAGCCCCAAGGCCTGGAGGGTTAGGGTTAGGATAGACCTCAAATCTATTTTAAAGGCTTAAGTTGTCTTTCAATGTTTTTTTAAAGGTTTATTTATGCATATGAATACATACTGTAGCTGTGCAGATAGTTGTGAGTCTTCATCTGGTTGTTGGGAATTGACTTTTAGGACCTCTGCTCACTCAGGTCAACCTCACTCGCTCCAGTCACCCCACTTGCTCCAGTAGACCCCACTTGCTCAATCCCGGCTCACAACCATCCGTAATGAGATCTGACGCCCTCTTCTGGTGCGTCTGAAGACAGCTACAGTGTACTTATGTATAATAATAATAATAATAATAATAATAATAAATATAATAATATAATACTAATATATATTATTATTATTATTATTATTATTATTATTATACATAAGTACACTGTAGCTGTCTTCAGACGCACCAGAAGAGGGCGTCAGATCTCATTACGGATGGTTGTGAGCCATCATGTGGTTGCTGGGATTTGAACTCGGGACCTTTGGAAGAGCAGTCAGTGCTCTTACCTGCTGAGCCATCTCACCAGCCCCTTTCAATGTTTTTTTTTACCTTTTTAGAATTTTGTATATGATAGTGTATTTATATCATTTCCTCCTCCTTCTCCTCCCCCACCCCACTCATCCTATGTCTCACACCCTTGGGCCCCTGATCTCTACCATTGGATGTGACACCTCTGTTCAGAGAAATCCAGCTCTGTGCTTCCTTTTGTAGCTGGATGCCAGGCCTTCCACTGGTATCTCTCTCATGCTGAGACTGGCATGTGTGTTCAAGTTTCACATCTGGGCGCTTGGGTCCTGAGCACTGGGTACAGATGAGGAGACTTTGCCACGTTTGACAGGTGGTCAGGACATTGGCCTGTGGTACTTGTCACCACCCACCAAACCAGGTGCCCAGGGCCATCCGGTCTGATTAGGAGCTGCTTGGTAGGGTTGATTCTGAGGGGCATACACCTGGCAAAGACCAACTTCGACCACGCCGATCCTAGCCTGAAGAGGGAAGCTTGGGCTTGGATCCTCCTCCCCTCCAGAGCTGCACAGCAGCGGATGGCTGGTGGACATGGGCTTTCTCCCCTCCTAAAGCTGTGGGTTTGGAGGGGGAATAAAGAGAATTGAAGAGAAGAGAAGGGGGTGGATTTGATCAAAACACATTATTTGAGTGTATAAAATTCTCAAATAGTAAAAGTCATTCCTTCAAATCAGAAAAACTAATACGGGCTGGAGAGATGGCTCAGCAGTTAAGAGCACTGACTGCTCTTCTGAAGGTCCTGAGTTCAAATCCCAGCTACCACGTGGTGCCTCACAACCACTTGTAATGAGATCTGACATCCTCTTCTGGTGTGTCTGAAGACAGCTACATTGTATTTATGTATAGTAATAAATAAATCTTTGGGCAGGAGTGAGCGGAGCTGAGAGGACCTACCATAGCTGAGCAGACTGACCAGACTGAGCGAGGTCCTAAAATTCGATTCCCAACAACCACATGAAGGCTCACAACCATCTGTACAGCTACAGTGTACTCATATGCATAAAAAATAAATAATAAATAAATAAACTAATACAGCTGTTAATAAAGACTCTAAAATATGTGGGTGGTTTTGTTTTTTTTTTTCAGTTTCTGTATGTTGATAACTAAATATTTATACTGGCCGTCAGAGAGATGAACTCTTTGTTCTCAACGGTCACTCCAGCCTGGAAGTCACAGAAGAGTGTCTCTTGCAGACATAGGCAGGAGCAGACAGCCTATGGGAGAAGTAAGGGACCCTACATTAAAGCTTATGTGGCACCCTCTACGGTCAGGGAACACACTACTTTAGCATATGAGTTCTGCACCCACAGGCCAGAGTGGCTACCTTCACTGTTTCAGATCATGGTTTGGAGTGATAAGTTCTGGGCTCCACTTGGGACACTGTTAGGAGAGCTAGGACCCTACTGGGACCCCTCAGCCACCCAGGTTCTCCTGTGGATCTGGCACGCCTACCCTCAAACACACGGCTGGCCCAGGGCCCATCTGTGACACACTTTTGGTTCCCATTTGACACATGGACCCCAGGATGCTTCTTGCAGCTTGACGTGGAGGTCGGAGCTGCCAGGCCCAGGTGACCCTTATCTCCAGGGAAACCGAGGTCGTTACCTGAGCTGATGTTTGTTGTTGTCAATGCCCCAGCTCCCAATCAGTGCCTGTCCTGTGACAACACCCTCCTGGAGTTGCAACAGCTCCTCTGGCTTCCGGCTCTGTCGGCACAGGTGATCCCACTTCAGCCCTGAGCAAAGTGCATACCTTTCTGAGTCAAGACAGGCTGCACCCACACCTCCTGCAATGAAGGAAGGGGTGACCCGGGGCTTGAAAGTCTGGGGGAAGGCTTGGGCCTCCCCCAAGGGCCTATCGCAGAGTGACCCTGGAATCCCACAGCCCAGGTGCCTGACCAGTCAGCCGTGTACCCTATGCTCTCTCCAGCTCAGGATCTGGTCCCTGGGGCACCACTGCTTTGGGGCTGGTTGTGTTTGGATGCATGTGACCTCACTGTCCCCAATTGTCAAAGTCCAGGGCTGTCCCTTCAGAGGGACCTCAGGTCCTATGAGGCTACAGCCTGGCTCCTGAGCACTGCTGTCAGCAAACCAAGTCTTCGGAGGTTAGCATCCACGCCCTGCCTCCTCTCAGGGGCGGAGCCTGGCCAACGCAGGAAAGGGGGCTGTGGGGCCTCTTCAACTTCCCAGGGCCCTCAGTTTTGGCTTTTCCTCTTTAGAAAATCGAGTTTCATTTATTCTTCCTGAATGTTGACCCAACACGCACACTCACACACACAGGTGGGGGGAGCTTTGAGAGAGCTGATTAGTTATGAGTGTGAACTTGACTCAAGAGACTTCTAACAGTGAGGGCCGTGGGAAATCCTTATGCCCAAGTTGTCTGTGGTCAGTAAGCCTGGGGGTATATGAGTGTGAGAATGAGTTTGAATTGGTGTGTGTGTGTGTGTGTGTGTGTGTGTGTAAGAGCTGGTGTGAGCTGTATGTGACTACAGAAAACTTGAGTGTGAGATTCAGTGTGTGCGAGTTGGCACATATGAAAGAGTATGAGAATTTATGAGTTCTGTGTGTAAGTGTGAGACATGTGTGTGAAATGTGTGTGAGCATAAGTGTGAATCTTTACCCACACACATACATTTGCTGAAATGAACCTGTCCATCAGCCAAGCCAGGGACAGCAAATGCAGTCTCTGGGTCCCATTGGGCTACATACCCTGTTTTTTGGTTTGTTTGTTTTTTTTAAGATTTATTTGTTTATTTTATGTATATGAGTACACTGTAGCTGTCTTAAGACACACCAGAAGAGGGCATCAGATCCCATTACAGATGGTTGTGAGCCACCACATGGTTGCTGGGATTTGAACTCAGAACCTCTGGAAGAGCAGTCAGTGCTCTTAACCGCTGAGCCATCTCGCCAGCTCCCTTGTTTTTTTGTTTTTGTTTTTTAATGTGAGTAAAACACACACACACAAGCATGAATGTACATGCACGTGTGTGCAAACAAGCACATATTCTTGATAAAGATATTCCTTGGGAGGCAGACTATAAACAAAACATAGTAGTTAGAACATTAAAATATTCTGCAAACAGTTGCTTTCTTTTCTCTTCCTCTCCAACTGCTGAGATTCAACGGATGGACTTATCCACCAGTATAAAGATATATCTGCAATTAACCATTTTTTAGCTATCGACATATAAAATATGACATTTAGTCTATGAAATCTTTTTAGAGGATTTACACATTGATTTTTCTGACTTCAGGTGTGACTCTTTTTTTTTTTTTTTTTTTTTATTACTTGGGAAGTCCAGACATACATGCAATGTGTTTTGATCAAACCCACTTCTCGCTCACCTCTCCAGTTCAACTTCCTCGTTATCCCCTTCCAATTTTCCGTCATGTGCTCTCTTTATTTTTTTTTCTTCCTAGCCAAATGCCCAGCAAGAATGGGGCAGGAGCTCATGAATCCCACCCATGTGAGGAGCTACTGGTGACGGGGGATGCTAGGGAGAGCTGGTCAGTTTTCTTCAGCCCCTGAGAAGCTAGCCCATGCTGCAGTGGGTAGACCTACACCTTGCACAGACAGGCAACACCAAATGAATGAAACTGTATTGGAACACAGCCACACCCAGCCTGGCTGTGTTGGAAGCCTGTGCTCAGGTAAGTGCTTGCAATACATCAGTCCTACAAGCCTCAGGCACTTGCTCCCTGACTCTTGAAACTTTCAGACCCCTTAGCTGGGCTGTAAGGGGACGCAAGGAGAGGGATGTGAGGCTCTTCATACTGCTGTTCTTTGACAGGACACCAGAGGCTCCCCTCCCCCTGTTCATACCTCCACTGTCCTGTCCACCCCGACAGAAGGACAAACATCGATCAGGGTTAAATTGACAATAAAAGGGCCGGAGCAACAGGGACTCACCAACCAGGCCTCGCCTCTGAGTTCAGCGCAGAGCTAGCTGGGAAATGTTCCGGATGTTGGCCAAGGCCAGTGTGACGCTGGGCTCCAGAGCGGCAGGTTGGGTACGGACCATGGGCTCGCACCAGCTGCTGGTGCCACCCCCAGAGGCCCTGAGCAAGCCCCTGTCGGTTCCCAAGAGGCTCCTGTTGGGTCCGGGGCCCTCCAACCTGGCTCCCCGTGTGCTGGCGGCCGCAAGTCTGAGGATGATTGGCCACATGCAAAAAGAGATGTTTCAGGTAGGCTTTGGTGGCGGCAGCTTCTATCTAGGGGTGGTGATCCCTCGGTAGCAGGCAGAGGAAAGGATCTGACCTATGTGCCCACTGTCTAGATCATGGATGAAATCAAGCAAGGCATCCAGTACGTGTTCCAGACGAGGAACCCCCTCACACTGGTTGTCAGCGGCTCGGGGCACTGTGCCATGGAGACTGCCCTGTTCAACCTCCTAGAGCCCGGGGACTCCTTTCTAGTTGGAACCAACGGCATCTGGGGCATACGGGCTGCAGAGATTGCGGAGCGCATTGGTAAGGGAGAGTAGCCTGTGACCTCGTGTTATCTCTCCAGAGGTCTCCTGGGAGAATCCTGAAGGCATCTCCACCAGATCAGTGCCTGTTCCATCTGACTAGGCACTCCTTCCTGTGGCCCTGATGCCTCCACCTCCCCGGATGCTGCCTCCTCCAGGCAGGCATCCGGGCATTCTCCCAGCCTTAGCAGACTGGCCTTGTCCAGTTAGGACAAGATTATTTTTGAAATGTATGGAAGAGGTGTTACAGGGACCACCCCCCACCCTCCCGTCTGAGCCCTGGCAGCTTTCTGGAGTCCTCAGGAAGACTGGGATTTCAGAGGCAGATTCTCTTCCCAAATCTCAGAGCCTTGGTCATCTGTAAAATGGAGACCTAGGACCAGTTCTCCCTCCATACCCTGAGATGGAAGAGGGTAGGCATACACCCAGACTTCTGCTAGACCCTGGCATTTGCGAATGGCCTGCATGGTTCACAAGCCCATGGCCACATGGTTGGTGGACATCAGTCATCCAGGCCCTAATATCTAGGAAAGCCACTCTTTGTCCTTCACTGAGCCTTGGGTGGTTTAAGCTTGTCCCCTGCTAGGACTCTGGTTGTGAGTAGGTTCAGGTGACATGGGACTCAGAGACAAGAATCAGGCCAGGTACTTGGGTCCCGTCCCACTGTTCCTAGATCCACAGGTCTAGACCTGCTTCTTCCTCTCACCCTTCATCCAGCCTTCCATCAAGTGACGTGGGGTATCTGTGAATGGCACCAGGGTTAGGTAGGATTCTAGACCGCCCGTGGTGCTCAGAGTCGCCTTACATACATACTATTTGTGTGATAAGGGTCGCCAAGAGCCTCCTCAGCCTGAGGAGGGACACACACACACACACACACACACACACACACACACACACACCTGCCACCACAAAGCTCTGGACTCAAAGCCCTGGAGGCCAGGACAATGCTGCATCTGTGGGAAAAGCAGGCCTCACAGAGCATGCTCCACTTCACTTATGGTAAAGCCACGTGGGAGCCAGCATGAGTGGGGTCCCCCACACTCTTTCTTTAAGTTAGCAGAGAATGACCTTGTTGGGCATCAGTGGGAAGAGAAGCCCTTGGTTAAATTTTTTTTATTGGTTATTTTATTTATTTATATTTCAAATGTTGTCCTCCTTCCTGGTTCCCTCTCCACAACCCCACTTCTCCTGAGTCTAAGAGGGGTGCTCCCTCACCCACCCACCCACCCACTCCCTCCTCACTGCCCTAGCATTCCCCTACGCTGGGGCATCGAGCCTTCACGGGACCAAGGGCCTCTCCTCCCATTGATGCCTGACAAGGCCATCCTCTGCTACCTGTGCAGCTGGAGCCATGCGTCCCTCCGTGTGTACCCTTTGGTTGGTGGTTTAGTCCCTGGGAGCTCTGGTTGGTCTGGTTAGTTGATATTGTTTTTCCTATGGAGTTGCAATCCCCTTCAGCTCCTTCAGTCCTTCCCCTCCCCGACACTCCATCTAACTCAGGACCCATTGTGTTCCTGTCCTCAGGAGCCCGTGTGCACAAGATGATCAAAAAGCCCGGAGAACAGTACTCACTGCAGGAGGTGGAGGAGGTACCGAGACACCGGGATCTTCAATGGGGGGGTTGGGCTGGGACTCTGAGGCCTACGGCTTGACTTCTTAGTGTCTAGGACTGGTCACGAGAGGGGCTCCTGGTCTGAGGATCAGTTAAAAAGTCTGCATCTGTCTGAAAACAAAACGGAGCCTGGGGTGCAGTCCTGTGGGCGGGGTCAGCGAGACCGCAGGCTGTGTGGGTTCAGGAGGCATGACTTGTTACTGGACTCCAGGGTGCCAGCCCCCCCACCGTGGGTCAGACCAGCCCCAACCTATAGACTGCAAGGCAGGCAGGATGCTGGCCACTCTTTCTTCTTAGCCATGCCTTCCCCTCTGTTCCCTCCATCAGCATGCTTTGACAGAAAACGGGTGAGGCACATCCTCACGTGCCTATTTCTAAGTTGGCCTATTCAATTATGGAGGGAGCTGGGTATTTGTGGATGATCCTGGCCCTGCCCCCACAAACCGATGTCCCTCTCTACGGAGCTGGCCGATCCAGGGAGAGGTCTCCATCAGTCCTGCTCAGAGCTGTCATCTCTGTCCCTCAGGGCCTGGCTCAGCATAAACCAGTGCTGCTGTTCCTGACCCATGGGGAGTCATCCACGGGTGTGGTGCAGGCACTGGATGGTTTCGGGGAGCTCTGCCACAGGTAAGGCTGGCCTGGCACGGCAGTGCCAAGGAAGACCAAAGCCCAAAGCCTGGCTGGACGATGCTGTCAGGGAGCTGCAGGGCTGTCAGTGACAAGGTGTCCCAACTGCCACTGTCACATGGTGTGGGCCGGTTTGTTCATACCAGGCTGAACCGGTGTCTTATCGTCAGTTTATCTGATGAGGACCCAGAGGCTGGGATAGGACCAAGTACCCTGTAGCCGGATACCACTATAGTGGTACTGACCCATGGGACATCCCATGGTTGGCAAAGCCTGGTGCTGCCCAGCCTGTGCATCTCGAAGTCTTCTCTCACCTCATTCAGAGTTCCCTGACCCCAAAGCTGCTCCTTGCCTGCACTTCTTCCCCAACCCCACATAGGGGTTTATAGGAGAACTGTTCCAGGACATGGTAGCTCTTCTGTAAGACAGCAGTGCCATCTATAAAGCTGGCTACAGTCCAGAAGAGGACCTTACCAGGGCCATAGAGGGTTACCATGACAGGACCACCATGGCCCTCAGGGATGTGGAGTCCATATGGGCAGGACCCCCTCTGAAAGAGAACCACATAGAGTCCTGCTCATGCATGGAGCCTAATTAGATAGGTTCAAGTCTTGCCTGTGACTGCGCTTACATGGTTCTATGAGGAAGCCTGGGAAGGAGGGGATGAACATACTCGATGTTGCTGGAGCTGGACTCTGGCCTCTATGGCAGGTGGCCAAGTGTGTAGCTATTGGTAGAGGCAAGAGGGAAGCCCAGACCTTTGCGCTGCCAGGTTGCTGGGACCCACGCTAGCTCTTGGCACTCAGAACTCTGGTTACCTAGGCTGACCCTCATTTATCTTTGAGAGGTCCAACAGCAGAGCCATATGGGTCATGACCTGCCCACCCAGGCCCAGCACTATAGCTGCTTCTGGCTTCAAGGAGCTGCTTCAGGGAGGGAACCCCATATAAGAAGTGAAAGGGACCCTTCCCTGTTTCCCTGCTTCCCCACTGCCCTTCCAAAAACTTCCAAGCCCTTCTCCCACCTCACCCCCACCCCAGACGCCCAGTTTAGGCTGAAATCTAAACTCCCACAATCCCTCCTGCCTCACTGTGCTGCCTCCTTGCCCATGACTCCCCCAGGTACCAGTGCCTACTCCTGGTGGACTCAGTGGCATCCCTGGGTGGGGTCCCTATCTACATGGACCAACAAGGTAAGAGCATGCCTCGGACCCCCCATATTCCAGATCATACACACTGGCAAAGTCTGAGGCTACAGGAGACTCAGTATGACAGTTCTTGTAGACTCATCACCGGACGGGGCTGGCAAAAGAGGTTATGTAGCTTGCAGTTTGCTAGCCAGAGAGTCCAAACAGCATGGCATGGGTCCTGGCTGCATCCCCTCCGAGAAGATAGCAGTACAGTAGAAGTAGAGCAAGAGGAAGAAATCACAGGGTGAGAAGCCAGAGACCAGGAAGGGAAAGGCACAATCTTCCCTAACAGCCCTTTGCTGAGAACTAGGCAGGGTCAATTCCTGCGGATAAGTCAGTGACCCAATAACATCCCGAGAGGCCCTGCCTCTTAAAGGTCCCAAACCTCCCATTCCACACTAACTTTTCAATGCATCGTCCCTTGGGGACACATACCATATCCCTGGGATAGGAGACTCTGAAGTAAGTCAACCCCCTGAGTTTCTGCCAGGCCATGCAACAGGGTGTGAGGGGTGCAGCAGGTGGCAGCTGCTACTTTGTGGAGGGGAGGGATAGGAGGCTCTCCGGCTGCAGTAGGAACAGATAGGTCAAAGAAGGACTGGGCTTGAGCATCAGATGCAATGAGTCCAGTGATGTCAGGGACATCCCGAAGACACCACACTATGCTGCCTATCCTTGGCTGTTCATAGAGATTAGAAAGGCCGAGCCAAGAAAGGCTCCAGCCTGAGGTCATAAGTATGACAAACCAGGGCTGATATCTGAAGCCAGGTCTCTCCCATATTCCTCCTGGTTTCCATATATCAGCAAAATCTTGGTCCACCAATCGCAGAGCATGGTACAGACCGGACAAACACACCTATTTGTTGAACTCTTCCGTGGGATCTCAGACACTCCCTTCTCCATCCCCACCTTAGGCATTGATATCATGTACTCTGGCTCTCAGAAGGTCCTGAATGCCCCACCAGGGATCTCCCTCATCTCCTTCAATGACAAGGCCAAGTGAGTGGTCCACACCTCACTTTTGGATATGGATTCTGATGGGGGGCATGGCTGGCCCTTAGAGGGAGGAAGGGAAAGGCTCCATGTGCAAACCTCTTCCTGCTCACCCTGCTGGGATGTTCTAGAAGCCAGGATGTGCTCTGAAGATGTTTCACAGAATAAAGGGGAGGACACATGCCAAGGCTTCGCTGTGGGCAGGACCAGAGGCTAGCATTCTGGGAGGTTCTGGAGGTTACTCTAAGGAGTGATCGAATGTTTCTGGGTGCTCAGAAACTAGTACCCACCCTTCAATTTCTGCTCAGCTTCCTGGAGTTGGCATGGGAGCTGCTAGAGACAGGCACAAGCTACACACACACACACACACACACACACACACACACACTCACCTTACTCTGTACTTCCACTAGCATCGCAGGATCCTAGTGTCTAGATCCTGGGCCTAGATAATGGGGGATTGGAGAAAGAGACAAAGTCACGAGAGGCCTCAGTGGATAATGATTGTCAGCCGCAACCATCCTTTGAGTCCCAACCCAAGCGAGTTGATTTTGGTATGGTCAGGAGTTCTTCCTGGCTGCCATGTCAGACACCAGCAGTACCATAGGGAAAGTCGGGGCTGAGCGCTGTATAGAATGGGAGGAAGGTCATCCGGGGTCAGGGGAAGGGTTGTGGAGTCCCACCTGGAAAAGCAGTTTCCCTGGTAAAGGAGACAGGACAGAGCTGTTGTTGGAAGTGGGAGAAATGAAGAGACCAAGAGTGGTGAGGCCCTGGGTTTAGGTACCCATGGGACAGTCACAATCGTATGGACCCCAGAGGGTTGGGCAGCCTGAGGAACTCATGTCCCACCTGGGTTCACAAGGACCCATGAACATGAGTTTCACAATAGGCTATCTGTCCCTGCACCCTACATCTGCAACACAGGACAGCCCAAAAGCCAAAGGCAGGTAGGTACTCACACTGGCTTCTCTTGTCCAGATACAAGGTCTACTCCCGGAAGACAAAGCCAGTCTCCTTCTACACAGACATCACATACTTGGCCAAGTTGTGGGGATGTGAGGGCAAGACCAGAGTGTGAGTATCAGGCAGACCCAGGGATGGCGGAGTGGGGGGAGGTGGCTGCCCACCCTACACCCCGCCTCGTAGCAGCCATGCATGTCCAGTTCTGCATTCTAGGCCTTTGCACTTTTGAGCCCCTATGTTCTAATTGAAGACTCTTGTGTTAGCCATTAAATTGAGGCTCTGCTTGCCACCTGGCCCAGAGGCTCAGGCCTAATAATCACCCCCCACTACCTGACTCCACCCTCCCATTCCAGGCCTCAGTTTACCTCTCTTGGAAGGTTAACCAGAGGTTCCATAGGCCACCTCAGTCGTAATCCTGAGAGGTCTTGTATAAAACCCAGACAGGATATCAGAATGATGTTCTAGACTATTGGGGAGAAAGCATCCAGTGCTGGCTTCACAAGAACACGGAGTCCTGGTGGGAAGGTGGCAATCAGCCATGCACTTCTCCTCTTTTCCTTCCCTTACATGTTGCCAGGCCCTGTGCCGGCCTCCCTCCCTGGCATTCCTGACTCTGACTCTGAAGCCAGAAGTGTCCCTGGGAAATGGTTGGCTCCTGCCACAGAGCCCGAGCTGTCAGAGTGGGACAACCAGCTCCTGGCCCAGTCCCTACCATGAATTGAACCAGGCTCTTCTTTGTTCTCCAGAATTCATCACACCATGCCTGTCACCAGCTTATACTGCCTGAGGGAGAGCCTGGCACTCATTGCAGAGCAGGTAATAGCAGAGATTTTACCCCAATGGGAAGGAGAAAAAGAAGTGGAGAGGGAGGAGAAGGAAGCCCCTCAGGCCGGAGCGCACCTCAGACTGGGCACCTGCGGGATGCTCCCTCTCCTGGGACTCCCTCAGGTTGCTCTGGAGAAAGGAGACAAGAGGATTCCTCTGGCAGCAGTGGATCTGCTTGCCAACAGACCCAGGCTTTGGAGTAGGAGAAGTTATGGTGTAGCCAGGAAGACGGAGGTCCCCCTAAGGGCTGGGGTTGGGGGCAGGGAAGGGCTGGGGTGGGGGGCAGGGAAGGGCTGGGGTGGGGGGCAGGGAAGGGCTGGGGTGGGGGGCAGGGAAGGGCTGGGGTGGGGGGCAGGGAAGAACTGGCTTCTTCAAAGGGGAGCTGGAGCACGGGCTACAGGCGGCTGGGAAGACAGAGCCCAGGGCAGACAGAGGCGCACTCTGGTCTGACCCTTCCTTGACTCAGCAGCTCACAGTGGAGGTTCCTCAGGACTGAGTGGGGGCTCTGAGGGATGTAGGTATGGTGAGAGGGGGGTCTCAGGGATGGAGCACATACAGCCAAGCAGTTGGCAGATCAGTAGCTATCTTAGTCTGTTTGTGCCACCGGCAGAATACCTTATAGTTAAATTTATTTGGCTGATAGTTTCTAGAAGTTGGGAAATCTGAGTTCAAGGTCAGGGCCTATACTTACTCCTTTACAAGTCTGAAGATATCACATGGGCCAGATGGAGCCTCAAATTTAGTTCCAGGCTAGCCTGAATTCCTAATTATCCTGCATCTACCTCCCATGTTCTGGGATTATAAGCATGCACTACCATGCTCAGGTACCTTGGGTTTCATGATTAACGTCACCAACAGACACAAGCCAACGCCACCTGAAGCTCCTGTATTGCTAGCCAAGATCGTTTCCACACAAGCCCTTGGGACACTCCTGGCCACTGCAGTTCTCACCAGAGAAGGGGTTGGCCCTCTGCAGGTCTGTGCAGGTTCCAGGCCAACTGGGTCAGTGGTTGTGTCCAGTGCAAAATCCACTCTCAGGAAATGGAGGTGACATGTGGCTACGGGCCCAGTTGGTTACATAGGTCACAGGACAGAAAAAAATAACCAAAGCCTGGCCACCTTCCTCTGAATTCTTAGGTGGTTCGAATTCTTAGTGGTTCAAATTCTTAGGACCGCTCATGAAATCGCTGCATGAGAACTGGGTTAGAGATAAAGTGAGCCACGATCCAGAAAGTCACCTATACCCTGGCTAGGACTCTGAGCTGGGGACACATCCCTGTGGAGCAAAAGCTAGACATAAGTTGGTTAGGGAAAAGTCAGAAGTCATGGGTAACCGAATATGATGATGGCACCTACTTGTAATCCCAGCACTCAGGATGTTGATGTAGGATCAAGAGTTTGTGGCTAGGGGCTGGCAAGATGGCTTAGCGGGTAAGAGCACTGACTGCTCTTCTGAAGGTCCTGAGTTTGGATCCCAGTAATCACATGGTGGCTCACAACCACCCGTAATGAAATATGACGCCCTCTTCTGGTGCGTCTGAAGACAGCTACAGTGAATTGCAGGCCAAGCGGGGCCAGAGCAAGCAGGGCCCATAGAGGTCCTGAGTTCAATTCCCAGCAGCCACACACATGATGGCTCATGGCCATCTGTACAGCTACAGTGTACTCATACACATAAAATAAATAAAATAAATCTTAAAAAAAAAAAAAGTTTGTGGCTAGCCTGCGCTACATACCAAGATGCTAAAATGGAAGACGGAAGAGTATTGGGAAAGAGGTAAGTTCAGTGTGCTAAGAAGATGATGAGATCTAGTGGCCAGTGGGAAGCCATTAATGATGGGCAAAATATGACCTAGGAGTGATCGTGGGGGCCAGAGTAGGAAGGGCTGTCCCCTAGAGATCATATATCACATTTCCTTAGGCCCAGGGTCAAAACTAATGGGACATGACTCTGACCACACCAAACCCACGTGGCCAACGATCCCAGTTTCCTTTCGTGGCAGTCTACCCTTTGAAATGTGTCCTGACTGTCTCCCCAGGGCCCACTGGGTACCCATAAGAGGCTAGGTCCCACTTCCCTCCCTCTCAGATCCAGAAAATAGCCTCTTTCCTCAAGCTGGCCCAGCATAGACTCTTGTCTCCTCAGAGCCCCGGGGTTCCAGAAGAAGTTGCCCAGTATCTCTAAGCAATAGAGGAGCTAGCACCTGCCTACTGTCATGGCTACTTTTTTCCCACAGGGCCTGGAGAATTCCTGGCGGCGTCACAGGGAGGCCACAGCACATCTGCACAGACGCCTGCAGGAGTTGGGCTTAAAGCTCTTTGTGAAGGACCCGGTGAGGAGCCCATGGGAGGCGGGCGTTGGTTGCCTGATCCAGGCACGAGTCCAATGGGGAGGGTGAGGCTACAATCTATTGGTGAGACCAAGAACCATGTTTCAGAGGGTGTGAGCCTCCTGAAGCTGGGGGCAATCTCCTTAGGCTCTTGACAATCTCCAGATGGCTTTTATTCCCTGCCAAGGGAGTCCCATGGTAGCCAAAAGCTGACTGGCAAGCTGTTTTCCTTTGGCCCTTTCTCTAGACTCTAAAAGCCAGCACAAGCCAAGCAGCCCTAGCCCCATCATAGAAGATGTGAGTGTCCCTGGAGGGTACACAGGGCCCCAGTCCATATGGCTAAGACTGGCGCTTCTTGCAGGACATCCGGCTACCCACAATCACCACCGTGACTGTGCCTGCCGGCTACAACTGGAGGGACATCGTCAGCTATGTGCTGGACCACTTCAGCATTGAAATCTCTGGTGGTCTTGGGCCCACTGAAGAGAAGGTGAGGGGGCTGCTAGGAAGCCAGGGCTTTGTAACCAAAGGCACTAGATGCCCTCCCGCCCCTGGTATGAAGTCCCACTGCACAGCCCATCTGTATTGGGTCACTGCAGGACCCAGACAGCATAGTTGCTTCAAGTAGAATATCCTCAGCCCTCTCCACCACAGTAGGGAGATCACACATTAGCTCTACCAGGTCCTCTCTGAGTTCCAAGTGGCCCTTCCTGGCTGTACCCCTGAACTCTATGATTTGAGCCCTGTGTGGCATGCATGAGGCCACTTCCCTACTGCATACCAGACGGATGCTGATCCCACGTGATAAAATTACCCTACTTTAACCAACTTCTATCAGATAAGAGGCTGCCGACAGAGGCTGACATCTGCCTGTTCCCTGCCTACCAGGTGCTACGGATTGGCCTCCTGGGCTACAATGCCACCACCGAGAATGTGGACCGTGTAGCTGAGGCCCTGAGGGAGGCCCTGCAACATTGTCCTAAGAACAAGTTGTGAGCATCCTCTCACCAGACTATGCCCTCCTGGAGGAGCTTGGAATATAGCAAGAACGAAAAGACTGTGCAAGGCCCAGAGCCAGCAAAGCCGATGATGTGGCCAGGCCAGGCTGGGAGGGTCAGGGTGAAGCTGCCCCTCTCCCCACAAATGGAACCTTGTGGAAACAGGATGCTAATCACCTTCCGATAGACCTGCAGGCTGCAGGCCTTTGAGCTGCCTTTGGGAATATTCAATAAAGTTCTTGCCAAGAATCTCCTATGACTGTGTGGGGCTGGGTGTGGAAGAGGGACCTGGGGGCCCCTCAGCTGCCTGCACAGCTCCAGTGTGGCCTTGTGAAAAGAGCCACTTATTCTAGAGCCTGTACACAGATCTTTTCTCAGGACCAAGGATACTGTCTTTAATTTCCCAGATGTCACTCACCCCCTCACATACCAGACACACTCTCGTAACGGTGTCTTCAAGTGAATCTACAAGAAACTCTACTCATAAAGACAAGACACCCACAAACACATGGCCATAACCTGAGATCATAACCATGAAGCCCCCTCATCCTTGACCCTTAACCCTGAGGTTTCATTTTCACCTGAACAGATACTGAGCCCCAGTCCCCTGCTTTGCTTGCCACCCACCCACCCACCCACCCACCCACATACACACACACCTCACTTCTGGCCCAGTTGTCTGGCACACTCACCACCTGGAGCATACTGGGTAGCTATACTCAGAGTCCCAGAGAGGAAGGCTGGAGAGCTCCCGTCTTACCAAGGCTAGAGAGCCCCTCTTTTCAGGTTATCAGTAGGGACACACCTCCTTGCAGAGAATGGTTAACCTAGCTATGTCCACATCCCTGGTACAACTGGTCACGACTGTGCTCTGGGGTAGGTTCTGCTGCCCAGTGGTTCCCAGTGACCAGAGGAGACAGTCTTGAGGGACATACGGATAAGGTCACAGCAAAGCTGTAATCAATGCCATAAGGGGACCTGGAACAGAGCAGGGAGGGGTTCTTGGAGAGGAGACTGGAGAGCCCAGGGCCCAGAATACCCAAGGGCCATGTGCTGGTCTTTGTCCAGAGAGCAGATCTATCTTGGTTTGATCTCCCAAGAGGCAGACACTGAGGTATGCAAGTGGTTTGTCTGAGAATGGACTCAGGAATCACCCAGTGGAAGATCCCCTGCCTCTGATCCTGCAGGTCAGCTGTGTCACCCGTGGACCACACGTATTCTCTGATGAGAGCCTGCCCAGGACCTTGGACCTTCCTGTACACCTGTGCCTAACTGCTTTTACCTGCATGGCCACACCATAGAAATTCTGTTCCTTTACCTGCTGGTATAGACACCTGATTCATTTCCAGTCAGTGGCTTTGATAAACACAGCTGTAACAGCCTCCTGATTCAAGGCTTCCTGTGACTGTATCCTTTCACTTACTCTAAGTAGATGAGGAGGATTTCAGTTACAGGTGCCTTGACTAGGAGAAACTGTGTAATAGCTGCAACCATTAGAAACTATGTATAAGAGCTGCAGCCATTAGAAACTATGTATAAGAGCCATTCCACGTTCTTGCCCAGGTGCCTAGCAACCTTTGGTTCTAGCAGCTGTCAAACTATCTTGGTAACAGTATCCTCCTCTGGTGATTGACAAGGCCCGTATCTTTTCACTTGCCGTTGGCTACTTGCAAATCATCTTCAGAGAAGTGTCAGTTCAAACAGTTTGCGGGCATGTAAGTATGTAGGTTTTACCTCTTTTGGATGCCAGTTGTTCTAGTCCTTGAGTTCCTCTGTCTGTCTGTGCCTGTCTGCCTGTCTGTCTGTCTGTCCAGAAAACCTGTCTCTTCCCCTCCCCTCCCCTACTGTTAGGATTACAGGTGTGCACAGCTGTAACCAGCTTTTGCATGGGTGCTTGGGATCCAAACTTAGGTCTTCATGCTTGCTTAATGAGCACTTTACCCACTAAGCCATCTCTCTCTCTCTCTCTCTCTCTCTCTCTCTCTCTCTCTCTCTCTCACACACACACACACACACACACACACACCATAATAGAATTTTTTAATGTATTCTCAACCCAATCAGATGTTTGTGTCCCAAGGGTTTCCTGGCCCTGTGGCTTACCTACTTATTTTCCCACTGATGGCCCCAAAGAGCAGGTATGTTTGGCTTTGGTGCAGTCCTATGGGTTTTCTTTCTGTGATTTGTGCTATTTATATCTTGCCCCAGATGTCTTTCCTATTTTGAGGCTGTGGTGGATATTTCTGTATTTCCTTTTGAGGTTACTGTGTGGGTCTATTATTTGTTTAATTGGATGGATATGGGACAAAGTGCATTTTATTAATAACAGTACCCAGTTGTCCCAACAATATGCTTGCTAAACAAACCTTACTTTCTCCATCCTGTTGATCTGCCAACCAGGCAAAGATCATTGACTACGCATGTGTGGATTGGTTTCTGGGGTCTGTTCTATTCTGGCTGCTTTTTTGGTCATAAGTCAATCTGAGTTAACTCAAAATTTGCAGCCACCAGTAAGTCTGAATATAAAACAATTCCGCCCTCTTTCTGGGTGAGGGAGAGGCGGGGGAAAGAGACTTTTTTTATTCTAAAACCTTTGAATTTCCATGAATTTTGGGCTTGTTTTGTTCATTTCTACAGAACAGCTTTCTGGAATTTTGACTGGAATTTTCCAACCATCAGGTTAAGGACAGTAGGAGTCTTAGAAATATTATAAATTCTATTTTATGAGCATTCATTTAGATGATTTTAAATTTCTCTAAGCAATGTTTCAGATTTTCACTGTAGAGGTCTTGTGTATACCTTTTGTTACATTCATTACTAGGGCTTGATTTGCTGATATTATAAATGATATTTAACTTTTCACATTCCCAACCATTTCCTTTTAATATGTTTTTATACTAGTCTTATGACTACCGGCCTGACTAGGTTCACAGTTTTAGTGATTTCTTTGGATTTTCTAAGTTGATAACCATGTTGCCTATGAATGGTGACAGTTACATGTCTTTGCCGATCCATAAGGAAGCTTCTCATTGGCTTTCTTTCTTCTCTTACTGACTGCACAAACCCAATGACAAACTAAATGGCTAGTAGCACTTCAGTCTTAGAGACAGTGACCAGTGTTCGCATTTTAAAATGTGTATGTATTTGGTGTGTGTGTGTGTGTGTGTGTGTGTGTGTGTATGTGTGTGTGTGTGTGTGTGTGTGTTCAGCTTATGACTGGTGTCGGTAACAGGTTTTCTGTGCTTCCTCTCTACTGCAGTTTGGTGAGTGTGCCGTCAGCATGGCACTTACAGCTCCTCCACTCCTCGCTACTGTATATTATTTCTCCTTGATTTTCTGATAAAGCTTAGGAAGAACTGGAGCTATCTTTTTCCCTTGTGCATTTGCTAGAATTCAACAACCCAGGACTCAGGGATGGAAACTTTCTTTATCGGAAAACATCAAGATTTTTTTCAATACGCCTCTCTCCCTCTCTCCCTTCCTCCCTCCTTCCTTCCCTTCTTTTTTCACTCCCTTCCTTTTTCCCTTTGCAGGGTCTCCTTATGGAGCTCAGGTTGGCCTCAGATTCAGAGCCTCCTGCGAGCTAAGCAGACATGGTTTCCTGAGATGTCCTGTCAGTGTTGATAACTGCACCATCCACGGTGTGTTGGCTTTCCATCTAGGCTGTTGAATGTGTTGGTATTAAATAAGTCAGTGTCCCTTCACTGACATAGTGTGCCTATGGAATTTGTAGCGATTTTTCTTTCATTGTCCTCTATATAGGCGACTTACATTCTCTCTCTCTCTCTCTCTCTCTCTCTCTCTCTCTCTCTCTCTCTCTCTCTCTCTCTCTCTTTTCTTCTGTTGGTCAGCCTTGCTAGGAAGTATTCATTTTATCCATCTTTACAAAACACCAGTGTTTGCTCCTGTTGCTTTTTCTCTGCTATCTGTCCTCTGTTCATTTCTGTCCTCCTCATTCGACCTCTTCTGGTTTTGACTTACTCATTTTAAGGTGGTTTTTAGCATTCTTATTTATTTTGCTTTGTGTGTGTGTATGCAGTGGTGGTGGAGGCAGCGTTAGTGGTGATGGTGATGGTGGTGTGGTGTGGTGGGTGTGTACATACGCCACAATGTACATCCAGAGGTCAGAGGACATCCGGCAGGTGTTGGTTTTCTCTTTCTACCATGTGGGTTCTGGGAATTGAACCCAGGTTGTTGGATTTGGAAATAAGGCACCCGAACCTGCTGAATCATCTCATTGGCCCTCCTTTGAAATTTTTTGATATATTTTGATTAACAAGTAATTCTTATCTACTTCTTTGTGGGCTATTCTCTGTGTTTTACACTGGAAGCTTAGGTAGTTGATTCTGAGACACATTTTCTCTCTTAGGTATTTCACACTGAAGTTTTCCCTCTGTTCACTGCATCGATATCAGCCCCAAGCTTGGATGGGCAGTGTTTTCCTTATCACCAAAGACAAATATTTTTGACATCTCCTGGGACTTATATTTTGAACCATAGATTGTTTTGATTTATGTTGTATTATTTCCAAATATTTGGAGGAAATTCTAAGTATCCACTTGATTTTTATTTTTAATTTGTGTCTGTTGAGGTCAGAAATCATACTGTATATGGATTTTAGCTCTGTTCCACATTAGACACCATCTATTGTGTGTAATTTTAAAATGAGCTCTCTCCTTGCCTGGTGCCATTCAAAAGTGATAGCTAACCCAGTCAGTTGATGGATATTCTTAGGTGTGGTGCATAGTCTTCATGATCCAGAAAAGTCACTAAGCACCAAGGCAGATAGAGCAAAGTTTCAGCCCGTGCTAAGCCTCTGAGCCCAAGCGCTTTGCCAAGGGCAGACCTTGAGATAGTGCAAAGCTTTCCCCCTGTTTGGCTTATAGAATGAGAGCATTTTATATACCTGTAGGCATATCCAATCTGTGGCCAACCGGCCACATGTGCCCCAGAATAGCTATGAATGTAGTCTAGTTCATTTGTAGACCACAGTGTCATGTAAAAATGTTCAAAGTTGAGCGTACACGTAAGGTACTAAAGAACTTGCCAGTGAGCCTTCTTGGCTCTGATGTGCATGGTACCATCAGCACAGAACCATTTTGTAGCATGTCTCCCAGAGTCTGTCTCCTGTCCAGGACAGGAGCGTTAGTGGGTGGGATCCAGAATTTACACTGTCCTCTTCTAAGTCGACACACTGCTTCCTGCCCTCTCGTCTAATGGGAACAAAGAGGACTTGCCTCCTGCTTGGGTGCCTACAGAGAAAGTTCCAGAGACCCTGACATCCTATTCTACCACAGATTGCATGTCTAGCCAAACATCCTGGTGACAAATTACCATTCGGCAAAATTTCTTTAACCCTGACCCTTACAGCAGCTACTGAGTTGTGATGGTGAGCTTTAAGAAGTACTGCACTCTGGACCTGTATCTTCATGGGCTAGACTTTGGTAGACTACTTAAAGGACAGTGGGCTAGAAATGGACTTAAAACAGTCCCTTGAATTCTAATGAGATGGCTGAGCAGGTAAATGTCTCCTCCGATGACCTGAGTTCAATCCCTGGACTGACTCACATAGTAGAAGGGGAGAACCAGCCTCTACAAGTTGTTTTCTGACCTCCATACATGAGCCTTGGCTCTCATGCACGCACACGCACACACACACACACACACACAAACATGCACACAAACATTCACACATATACACATACATGTGCACACACATTAGTACAAGCAAAATAAATATGTAGAATACATTTTTTTAAATGTAGCTCTGTAAGGTGGTGCACATCTTTAATCCCTGCACTCAGGAGGCAGCAAAGGATATCTCTGTGAGTCTGAGGATAGCCTGGCCAGCACAGAGTTCCATGCCAGTCACCACTATATAGTAAGACCTTGTCAAAAAAAAAAAAAAAAAAGTGTCCTCTTGGCCTTTGCTGTGATCTCACTTCTGTTAAGTGCAGCCATTGTGATTTATATTCATCACCGTGGAGGTGGCAAGGGTGGGCCTGGTTCTATTTCAGTGCCATGCTTGAGACAATATGCCATTTCCCTGGTGATGGCTCAGGCCCTGGTCCTATAACTTCCAGAAGCCCCAGGATCTTGCTCTCATTGTGAACATACATGGCATAGTTACTCTCGTAAAAGCTGTTAGTCCTTGAAGGACATTGGGACACTGCGTGATCGGTATACGTGTGGGATCCTGGGCTCCCTCCCCAAGCCTGGAGGGCAGTCTGCAGTTCTGAAGCAGAGGAGTAAATACCACCAAGTAATCAGAGATGATGGAGAAGAGCCGTCTCCCAGCTGGGGTACTTAGAGCACCCTGGGCTCCAGAGAAGCTGTTTAGGGCATTTAATGAGAAGATGTAAGGGCAATCACAGGATTCTGGGAGCAGGGACATTCCTCCAGCAACAGAGAATCAGGGACATTCCTCCAGCAACAGAGACCAGTGTAGGGGAAGGGGAGCTATGGAACTCCCTCTTCTGGAGAGTAGGGATGCCCGTCCAGGGGAACAATCTCAACCTGAGAGTGCAGAAGGTTTGAAATGAAACCATCCTTTTTGCACATGAGCCTTTCATAGATTTAGGAGTCTATATTTGCACTGAGAGATACAGAAAGTAGGGGGACCCTCTCCACGCGGTACACTGGAGCATGAATGTGTTCAACATTGAACACATAGTATTTCAACCCCATAGGCAGAGCAGACACCCATGCTGTCTCATGCCTGCCTGTTCTGCTGTCAAACGGATGGATCAACCAGTTTCCGGGGGTTTCTGGGAAGTATATGCCCATTCACTTCAAGCTCAGTCTGGAACATGGCAGCGGCCTCAAGTCCCAGGTGCGGGGTACTTAAGCTCTCACAGTGATCCCTTGAACAGGAGTCCTTAGGGACTAAGTCCCTCCACCAGTCACTCAAAGAGACATCCCTGATCCTCATTCCTTTTCCAAAAGTTCCAGGGAGCTCTGCAGGTTGGTAGAGACTGGGTCTCCCAGCCCAGCTCAGCTGTTCTCACTCCCCATGGTCTTGGTCTTCTGGAAGATGTTCTGCATGGCTGAGATTCTGTCCTTATCCTGGATGTTAAAGACCTGGAACTGCAGTGGGCAGGGACAGGGGGTCACAGGCAGCCAGGCTACACCTGTCTCAAGCATTCCCTATGACCACCCTACCTGTGGATACCCACCTGGGCCAGCAGCCATGAAAGTGGACCACTCCAGCATCCCTCCTCCACCAGCCCTGCCTCACGCAATGTATCCCTGACATAGGCATGACTCCCAAGGAGATCCCACTGATGTACATCCCCAGCCTCCTCCCACCCTGCCTGCACAGATCTGCTGAAAGCTTGGCATAGGCCCATCAATCTGGCTCAAAAATGGGGTGGCGGGTAGGTTACCAGCTCCCCGGCAGGCAGGTCTTTCTTCCTAAAATAAAATGGAGATGCCCAGTCCCACAATGTCCACCCCAGATCACTGATGCTAGAAGAGAGAGTTGACCCAAAAAAATGCCAGACATGCCTTGGAGGTGGTACTTGGGCCTGGGATGGGGGTGGGTCCCTGCTTTTGCAGGGGAGCAATGGGCCCTGTGGGTGTGGTAGGCCAGAGAACACCAGGTCCCAAAGTTGATGGCCGTCAGAATGCCAAGTCCAGAAATACATAGGAAATGGAAACCAGGAAGTCCAGGGAAAGCCATAAACCCAAGATGGAAGAGGGTTCTAGGCATTTGCCCTGTGTGGTTTAGAGTAATTCTGTGGAACACAGGGGCACTCTCAGGCACTCTGCCTTGGATTCCATAGAGCAGTCTAACACCCGTGGGGTCTCTCTTGAGGTAGCACTTTATGTCTATCTGATATTTAGTCATCCAGAGACCCAGCCATCCTTGAGTTCCTGACCTGGGAGGGAGTGGCCAGGTATCCACTCTTTCCTACAACAGTTGCACCCACCTTATCTAGAAGAAAATCAAAGTAGGCTGTGGCCCAGTAGGTGGGGTCACTGGCCGGGAGCTGCAGTAGTGCCTTGACACCATTGTCGATGCGTGGTGGACGGCTGTGGCCCAGGTGGGTGACGTGGATTCGTAGGGACTCTTCGGGCTGGCTGGCGAAGTGTTCCACTTGTTGGTAGATGACGCCAAGGTCCAGGCCACTGTCCTGCAGCAAGTTGTGCTCCGGGTACAGGAAGTGGGGCAGATTCCTGGTAGCCAGGCAGCAGAGCAGCACCACCAGCTGGCGGTACACTGAGCCCTGCAGGTCTGCCCAGTCCTCTGGTGCAGGGAACAGTGTGGAGGCCCACAGCAGCACTGTCTGTAGGACACAAGGCGGGACGTGTCAATGGATGGCTGGACCAGTTCCCACCCCCACCTGCCTGTCCACCGGCCCTGCACCGCCTTACTTCCACTGCCCCTCCTTGACACCCCAAGTGCCCTCCCGTATCTGCCCACCTCTGAAGCTCCCATCACCTTCTCTGTCTCTCTCCTCTGGGCTTCTCTTCCCACCCTGTGCTGAACCTTAGCTGGAACTTCAGAACTCCCTCTGAGGGCTCTCTGAGGATTCCTCCATCCTATGGGATTTCTTCATGCCCCTCCACTGAGTTCATCCTCTGCAGACCGAAGGGCCCATTTCAGGGCACTGGGCACCCCTCCTCCCTTCTCCTCCAAGCCCCTTACTAGATACCTCCCCGCACCTCCGTTACCCAACTGCAAACTGCATTTCTGTGCCCTCAGACCCTTTTCCTCCTCCAGCTCCTCTCAGTTTATTTGGGCACCAGGATTCTCTGTGTATCAGACACCAGTGACCACTGGAAACTGGATCCCCACCTCGGCCGAGGTCTGAGGAAGCAATGAATGGCCTAAGTCCACACAAGGGAGTCTCCCTAGAGCCGATGTCTGATGACAAGTCAACTCACCTGGACTAGGCAGAGGGTCCTTGTCAATCATGAGTACATGTTCCACAAGGATCCCAAAACTTCACAGCCCTGTCCGCTTTCCCCCCTTATGGTCCTGGGGACTCGGGATAATCGGAACCCTACCCCTGTACCTTCCTTGTTCTTCTCAACACAGGAAAAGGCCATCGCAGGATGAAGATGTGACTGGGTATTCTGCCCCAGAGAGCATAGAAAGGGAGAGAGTGCTCCTATGGGTACCCAGCTGGCTCTAGTCATAGCGGAATCTGGCCAGGACTGTTCACAGATACGGGGAGGACTCCTACAGGGGGAGAGGTCCAGCCTTGCATGACCCAACCCAATCACATTTCAGGGTTGCAGGACCTCCTATATAACCTGTCTAGGAATGGCCAAAGACAGCCTGGTATGCCTCAGCGATATGCTACAGCCATGCCTACGAGACCTCCCTCATGAGCTACTCCTGGGTGAACCTGGAATCCTCCCAATACCTGTGATTGCTTATCATGGGAGCTGGCGTGAGGAACACACCTGGGGGTTACTACCCTCTGTTGTCTAGTCGAAAACGTGACAGAGCAAGGTGGTAAGCTACCATGCATACCTTCAGATGATCAAAAGTTAGGCCATGGTTCTGGCTGCCACCTTGCCAGCTCTCTAGGTTGACGCGGTCCAGAATGGAAAGGCTGTCCAGGCGGTGGCCGGGGAGGGAGCCTAGTGCATCAAGCAGGCGACTGAGCAGGTAGCCAGTGGAGATCCTGAAAGCCAGACCCATCTGTCAGAACTGGGGTTCTCAGTGCCCAGCACCCTGTGGACCACCAGAAAGAAAAGGCTTGGCTGCTGCTGCACCCCAGTCCTAGAGAGAACCTCTTGAGCCCTGGATGAGGGTCACACCCCTACTGTGGCCATTCTATGGCCTCATGCCCTGTCTCTCAGCAGTTGGTTCACTTTGTTAGCTTGAATATCCAAGTTTCAGACTCCCCATCAAAGATGGCAGAGATTAGGGAAGACCTCAGCCAGCCCACCCTTTGTTTACACCAGGGAGATTAGTGGGCCCCAGCCTGGCAGGGGGTGTGAGCTCCACTCTAAGGCTCATTAGGGAAACCAAGGCTTGCCCTCTTGGGAGCCAGTGGGTGGATAATGTGTGTAGGATCCTTGCACAGCACAGGCTCTCACTTCTGTGCTTGCTGGACCATCACAGGGTAGGACTTCCACTCCCTAGGTCTCGGTCCTAATGGGTCAGCAGCAGTGAGATAACAGAAAGGTCATGTTCTCTTTATGTAAGACGGCTCTACTCTTGCCTTGGTGGGCCCGTGGTAACTCAGCACGTTTGGCACGGGCTCTGTTCTGCGTCAATGGGTCAGCTAGGATGCAGGGTAGGGGACCCACAGAGCTCTGCTAAGGTTTCAGAATGGCACCCCGACTTCTTACGTGTCACTTGTGAGGAATAATCGCTTCTAAGATGGTAGCACCTAGGGCATGTGTCACCTAGCAGAATCACCGTGACCCTGTAAGTGGGTGCCAGTCAATGGCATCAGACTTGATGGGCCCCAGGCCCTGAGTCCTGGTTTAGTCTCAAACAGACTCAACTTCTGTACCTTCACCCCACCACAGACACTGATGTGGTAGCAAGTAGCCCTCACTGAACTCACAGGTTTTTGGGAACCCACAGAAACATCTCAAGTGAGGGAAACACTCTGAGAGGGGCCCTGTAAGCTGGCAAGGCCACCCCAAGTGAAGGGTATTAGCAAGCCCCAGAGCTACTTTCATTGGTGTGAGCATCCTCACTGTGTGGGGACCTTAGACAACCTCCCTGCTGGTGTTTGCCTGGATGTTGGTGAAGGGCCCCCTCCGACACCACCTAACACACTAGATATCTCATAATTACAGCGCTGTGTTCCCAGCTGCCTCCTGTGCAGAAGATGGCCCGGCTCTGCCTTCCCTTCAGCTCTCTGTGAGCTGTTGAACAGTAGAATTCCTCCTGAGATTCTAGTAACCACAGTGTGACACAGATGTCCACAGGACAGGAGCAGGTGAATCCCTCAGACCCTCCCGCATGAGGCTCAGGAAGCCTTAAGATGTGTCCCCTTCTCTCCGCGCCCAAAGGCCCAGAGTGGCCTCTACCTCCAATGCTGGGCATTAGCTGGTACCAGGTCCACCCCATGGTTGGCAATTCTTCGAGCGATGCCCTCAGGAAATCCGAGCTTCAGCTGGGCCCCCTCCAAGGCGGGCACCCTGTACTTCTTCCTCACCACAGGCACAACGTTGAAGCGGATCTTCCTCCAGCCGCTGGACACCAGCAGGGACAGGCGAATCTGCCCTTCCTTCAGGCTGGCAGCATTCAGGGAACCTGCAACAACTCTCCATTAGTCTAGCTCCCCTCTTCGGGGCCCAACCCTACCTTGGTCCGGTTACCGTACATGCTGTCTCAATGCCCTTCCCTGAACCTCCTTCCTCTCCACCTACCATCCAGACTGAGGCATTACACAACCCACCAGCTGAGCTGGGTCATAACACCCTTCCTAACAACAGCTTCCCTCATGAGCCTTCTCTCTGCTAGGCCCCTCCCTCGGTCTTGCTGTCTGAGCCTGCTGCCCACACCTCCTAGACCTGTGGGATCTGCTCCTTGTTTGTGGTCAGGTTCAAATGATAAAACAGCTCCACCCATGCTGGATGGGGCCAGGAGAGAGCCCTGGTCCCAAGGGAAAGCACTGGGCCTGGATGGTGCTGACCCAGTCCCAGCATGCTTAAAGCAGGTGTTTGAAGAAGTAAGCTGGTGGAGTTCCCTCAAGCTCACCCGGACCCCTGCAGCCCTGGGCAGCTCAGAGCTTGCAGCTCTTTGCTGGAGGGCTGTCGTAAAGGCATATCGTTGCTTCTCTCTGAACCTTTTCCATCTTTAGTGAAAGCCGGTAGGGTCCTCTTGGGTACAGCAATGCATTCTGGGGACTTTGAACCTCCTAGACACTGATTGCTGGTTAAGGATAGGCTTCAGCCATGGTGCCGCCTACAGTATCTGCAGACCCACACCCCTCCTCCAGCCGGCTGTGGCCAGGAAGGACCAAGACCTAACAGCCCAGCTCACCTGAGAAGAAACAGCGGGAAGGATTGGTCCCAGGCTGGATTTCTCCTGATCATAGCTTGTACCCACCCACTTCACCCCCTACACTAAGAGCCGCCCTAACAGCTCAGGTCTAGAGCCACCCTATGCATGCATGAGTGCATGCTGGTCCTTATGCCATATGCAGTATTAGGCAGCAAAGCCTAGAAAAGTCAGGCTAAGCGCGGTGGTGGTGCATGCCTTTAATCCTAGCACTTGGGAGGCAGAGGCAGGTGGATTTCTGAGTTCGAGGCCAGCCTGGTCTACAGAGTGAGTTCCAGGACAGCCAAGGCTACACAGAGAAACCCTGTCTTGAAAAACCAAAAAAAGAAAAGAAAAGAAAAGAAAAAAAAAAGAAAGAAAGAAAGAAAGAAAGAAAGAAAGAAAGAAAGAAAGAAAAGTCAGGCTAAGGATCATGGGAGAGAACTGTCCATGTTGGGAAAGGCCCTGGTGTTCTGGGAGGAGATACTGGTTTGGATGGCCACATTTCCAAGCTGCCAAAGAGGGAACATTTCAAGAGTGGCATGGCTGGTTGCTCTTCCTTTTGTAACAAAGCAGTAGCAGAGACAGTGAGGGGGATAGCGGAGATGGAGACACCCACACCACCTCAAGGCTCGGGGTGGATCCGTTCCCCCGCCCCTCCTCTCCCAGTACTCTTATCTTCCTAGATCCACTGAAGAACCTGCCTCATAGGCCAGAAGAGCCAACCCTTGGAGAGATGGGCGTGCTCAAACACAAGCCTTGTAGCGGGGTCTCTATTGCAAGACAGTCTGCAGAAAACAGCCCGGCCTCCTCCTGTAGCCAGCCAGCACCCACCTTCTGCAGGATAGCTCCCAGGGCACCTCTGGGATTCTCCATCCCAGTGAGCCTCAGGTTCCTTGTGAGGGGAGAGGGATCCTCCCAGACCAGCATTCAAATGCCCGTGTGTTCCTCTAGTCACACACACACTTTTTTTTTTTTTTTTTTTTTTTTTTTTAAATCTGTGAAATGGCAGCCTGGAAGTCAGCCAGCCACACCTGTTCCCACCAGGCCACCTCTAAGCCAGTCCTGGCTGGTCTCACCGGTTCCAGGGAGTGTATGGTTGAACCCTGTCACCAGCAATAGCTTCCCTTTTAAGGGATGTGTTGGAAGCGATGCCTGGAATTTCCCATGGCCCCAGTTCAGCCACAGCAACAGGAATGGGCCTAGGCTGCGAAGTCTCTTCTTCTCAGCCAGGAGGCAACCTGATCATGCAAGTGGGCTGGGGGCTAGATATTTGAATGGTCCTTGATGACCCAGAACTTAGAAATCTCCTAGTTGCCCTAAAAGGTGGGTTTGTGCCTCTGTAAAGTATGGAGCCTGCAGGAGACAGGGCTAGCTGGCAATGGCTGCGTTAGGTCAAGCAAGAAGACAGAAATAGTCATGCCAAGCTACATGGTGAATTAGAGGGTTCAAGAGATGGCTGGGTAAGACGCCTAAGGAGCTGCAAGACACTGGACATTTAATGACAGTCTCTGGCCACCCAAGGGTCAGTCTTCCTCTCTGGGACACCTGGCCCAGCAGGTATGGGGAGGGCTTCCACTAGAAGCTGCCCTCCTGGTGTTAGAAGTCTAAGAGCCCAGAGGCCTTCTGGATGCTGCAGCTCAGACTGCAATGTAGGTGCCCAGCTGTGGGTTCAACTAGATACCCTTTTCCAGAGCCCTAGGAGGCATGAGATAGCAGCCCACTGTCACAGGCTCCCAGACCCTAGGACGTGCAGCCAGACCAGGACTACACACAGTAAATCCCAGGCATGTTACTACCCACCATCATGTGTCTGTCCCTTCCCCCCAAATCAGGACATTCTGTTTTGGCCTCCTAGGAACCTGATGTCCTGATGCTGAACCCAAGAGGATGAACATCATCACCTAGGGTCCCAATGTCCAGCCATCTTTGTGTAAAGAAACTGGCTGCTTCCGACCATGCTTGGAATGCCACTCACCTGGGGATCTGACACCCCAGATAACATGATCAAGATGTCCAGCAAGAGGCTGAAGCTGGGTTCCCTGGCACATTTGAAAATACTCTGCCTAGAGCCATCTGAGGCTTAGTGCACCAAGTTAGTGACTCAGCCATAAATTGAAACAGGCATTCACACATGCCTGTTTATATAGAAGCAGGCACTCACCTGTATGTACTCACGTGCATACTCATGTCCATTCACATCCCCACACACTCACACGTATGCACCCTAACCTGCGCTTGCATCCTGACACAGACAAATGGCCAAAATTCACACACAACCTGATGGATCGTGGCTAAGGCTGAAGAGGGGACGAGTGTAAGCATGACAATGGGACGTAACAGGTAACAGGCTGACTTCCCGGAACCCTGCCAGAGACCTCAGCAAGCAAGCTGGCCAACAAAACAGCTGGCTTGCCTTAAACGTTAACACTTTTATAAAGTGACAGTCCTGTAAACGTCTTCCCCAAACCACCATGCAGAAACAGGTGACACAAGACTCAGGAGCTGCTCTCTCAGAGATGCTAGGGGCGCCCCGCCCAGAGTTAAGTCTCCTAGTTTGTAGACCACCCCCCTCACCCCGCCTCCACAACACAAAATGACAACTCATGCTTTGTTCATATGGATAGGAAGTACACATACCTGGGGACTTGTATGCATCCATACCCTCTGCACTCAAACGCAGTGGTCACACAAATGTACAGACACAATCGCACACATGTGCAGAGTACCTCCCCGCTCCCCACACTGTTACCTGGTGGGATGAGCCTGTGGTGTTTGCAGTGTACAATGGCAGCCACCAGAAGATCTTTGAGGACGCACAGGACTTTACTGGGTACAAGGTGGCCACAGCACTTGTCTCTGTCCTCTGAGGAAACGCTGAAGATGTCATCAGTCACCCATGGCTCCAGGCCAGGTGTCTCCTTGAGGACACCCAGGCGACAGATTGCAGGGCCATCCCCTGGCTCAGTGGCTTCTGACTCCTCAATCAGGAGAGCCTCCGAGTCCACCCCCAGGGGCACCTCCACATCCAGTGGGTCCTCTGAGGAACGCAGGGCAAACTGGAAGGCCTCCAGGTCTCGAGAATAGTCAACAATGAAGCGGGAATCCAAGGCATGGGCGCGTTCCAGCACCGTAAGCAGGATATTCTCTGCTCTCTGGTAGTCCTGGACACGGGGCGACTCCCGTGACTGGATGGCCAACAGGTAGTGATGCCACAGGGGCACCTGCTCCGCCATGTCTGGAGCAAAGACACAGGGAGTGGGCATCTCCGAGCCAGGCATCCCTGGGTCAAGCAGCAGGCAGCAGGGCCCTGGTGGCCCTTGGGGACCGCTCTGGGGCTTGTGAAGACTGGCTTGGAGGAAGAGGCACCTGCCCAGGTGAGGAGCAGGTCTACGGGTAGGGCTCAGCGCTCCATGGGCAGAGTTCCAGAATGACAGGCTTCACACAGCAGGTTAAATAGCTGAACCAAGGCCAAGGCCTTTGAAGTGGGGTGAGTCAGTACCTAACAATTAAGAGTGTCACAGGGGGCTGTCCGAGGAGGCGGAGGCTCAGGGCGCTTACCATTCTTCTCCCCGCTCTACTCCTTCCTCAATCTTGGGCCCCAAACACAATGGCCTAACCTGAAGGAGGGAGTGTGTACCTAAATGCTTCACACTCCACCCCAACCCAAAAGCTAGTCACAATGTCTTTGTGAAACGGGGGTCTTTCTTGCCCCACCTCCCTTCCCGTGGCTAGAAGGTAATGGCTGCCCAGACCCAGACCCCGTGTGGGTCCCAGGTCTCGCTCAGGAAGCTTGGAGAACAACCCTCAGGCCAGACCTGGGCAGTGTCTTCTTAGCATTCCGCAGATACCAGAGTAAATCAACCCTCCTCCACCCCACCATCCATATAATTGGCCTGCTCGGCCCCTCAGGCTGCCAGTCCCACCCTTCCAGCCTCGCTCTGAGAAGACCTAGCACCCACCTGGCCAGGAGCTGGGGCCTTCTAGGAGAAGCAGTCTCTGGCTGGAAAGTCTCGACATACAAACCCCTCCACACCTGCCGGTGCCCTGCCCAGTGCCTCCTCCCTGTTCAGAGTTGTGCAAGTCCAGACTGGCAGGAGGGAGCCACCCCTATCGACCCTTGGCCCCTAGAGGAGGCCTCGTGAGAGGCAGTTCAGTTTCTGGTCTGCAAACAGCCCACAGGTTGACAGCCCCACAAGCGTCATTAGAGAAGCCATCTCGGCAGATACCCTGCGAAATGGCCTCAGACCCCAGGGAGCAGGATTAAGTCAGAGTTCCCAGATAGCAGGGTAGGAAAACCACCCTGCTTCGAGGGGCTGCTCAGAGCCTCTGAGGGGTTGCAACCTGGGAGCAGGGCCTTTGCTAGCCTCCCGGGGCAGAGATAGGCTTCCCTGCAGCCTAGCTGGGCTCTGTCTATGGAGCTGCCCAGAATATGGCTGCCCAAGGCTTCCCCAGCCTTCACACTGCCCTACCCACACAGCTGTGGTCTGGGGTAGGGGTGGGGGTCCCACAGCACTATAGAATCCAGCTCTGAAGCCGCTTCAGCAGCCAGGCCAGGAAGTTCCTTCCTTGCTCAGAACCTGGGCTTTTCCAGCTTTTCTAGGCAGCCTTGCAGAAGCCTCTTAAAGTCACCTAGGAGACCAAGCTGTCCCTGGGCAAGGTGCTGCCTAAGCTTCTCACCCTCTATGCTGCCCTCCCCTTCTGTGACCCGGAATGCCCAGCAGGCCAGAATGCTATCTGCCCTTCCTTCCTTGGCCCCTCTGTCCCATGGCTGGGACAGTATCCTCTTCCTCCTCCTCCTCCTCCTCCTCCTCCTCCTCCTCCTCCTCCTCCTCCTCTGTGTATTCCACATCTGGGCTTGATGTCAGCATTCAGAATAGACAGAATAGACATGAACAGTGAAGAGCTGGATCCGGCTCGGCTTGGACACCTAAGGACATCACAGGGATGCACTAGAGAGAGGAAGATGAAGCTGGTGGTAGTTTTGGGGACTCACAGGGAGGATCCAAGCCTGCCACCCTGCAAACCCAAGAGTGTTAATATGTAAAACAGAGGAAATGGAGGGGACAGTGAAGCCAGAGTGATCAGTGTAGCTCTCAGAGGCCACGGTTTTCACAAGGTCTTGGTGACTTGATCATAAAGGTATTGCTTCATCCCTCAGTGTAGCACAGGGACAAGTGCACTGGTTTCATACTTCAGGAATTCCCAAGTGCTCTGGGAAAGAGTGGCAGGGAAGGAACATTCCAGTCTAAATGGAGTACATGAAATAGATTTCAGTAAGTATGTGGCGTAGGCTCCATACTGCCTCAGCATATCCCACAGGGCCGATAGCCATCTAGGGACTCTGCACAGATGTTGCACAGAGGCATTGTGAGTTCCCTGAGCTGCCAGGTCTCTGTAGCACACCTGGATTCCAGGGCAGAGAGGCTGGAAGTCTTAGGTCAAGGAACCAGTGGCTGAGCCTGGCAGTTTTGTGCCAAACTCCAGGTTTTGCAACAATGGCCAAAAGTGAGCACACAAGAAGGTAGGCACCAGCTGGTGCCCTAAGAAAGGTCAACTGAGGTCCACGTTCATGGTAGACCCTGGGAGGGGCCCCTTCCCACTCCTCTTTTGTAAGCAGTGGTATTTCTCTCTGGAACTCTGTGGTCTGACAGGATCTCTCTGCCCAAAGTGCTTGTTGCCTATAAAAGCTCAACATGGACCCCCGAAAGTGAGGATCCGGGGCAGACGTGCTCAGAGGCCCTCTCTGTGTGGCCCACAGAGAGTCACTGTCCTTACAGACTCACCGTTCCTGACCAAGGAGGTCACATGATATAGGCCCCCAGCTGCTTCCACACTCTGACAGTGCCCAGCAGATTCTTTGTCACCCAGAGGCCCTGACACAAGCAATACCCTCTCCTGGAGAAAAGCAAGTGGCCATGACGGAGATGAGTGGTTCAGGATGAAACAGCAGGGCTGTCCATGCTGAACAAACCCTTGTCCTCTCTTATGGTGTGTATCCATTGCCCGGTACACAGCATCATAGTCTCACCCCAGTGTCGGCAACTGGGCGCACAGCACCCAGTAAGTCAGGATTGCCCTGAGATCCACATCGGACTTGCAGGAGAGGTCATAAGCACCATTATATGGAATGGTGAGACCTGTGTTTTATTAGCTCAGCTTTCCCCCACCTCTTGAGCTCATTGGAAGCGGAGTGAGTGTGTGTGTGTGGCCACTGAGAAGGGTCAGACAGAACAAGAGAGAAACGACTCTTGACAACCTAGTGGCCTAATGCTCACAGTGGCAGAAGTCATTGTTTACTCATGCACCAGCCCCGCAGCCCACCTAAGGGTGCTTCCGAGAACTCCGAGCTTATCATACGTGGGATAAGCAAGTATCTGAGGCAAATGTTCTTCAGGAGACGCAGAAGCTGGGGACAAGGAGCCGGGGGTGGTCTGGAGGACAATAATAACCTGGAGGGAATGACAGAGCCAGCAGGGCGAGCTCCAGCGGGGAGGCAGACCTGGGAAACCCTACTACCCACACCAGAACTGCTGTCAAGTGGTCATCTTAGCCAAGAGCAGGGTTGAGCAGGATCTGCCGTGCCTGTCCCCACACTAGATCTCAAGAGAAGGCAGAAGTCCAGTTAATCCTATAGCAGTGGTTCTCAACCTTCCTAATGCTGTGACCAATTCACCTCCAACTATAAAATTATTTTTGTTCCTACCTCATAACTGTAACTTTGCTGCTGTTAGGAATAAGCGCAAATATCTGATATGCGACCCCGGTGGAAGGGTCATTTGACTCCCCTAAGGGATCACGACCCACAGGTCAGAACCACTGTCCTAGGCGAGAAGGAAGGAACTATGGGAAGGACCAGTCTACTAGATGTCTTCAAGGCTAGTGTGTGTCAGTCCTCAGCGAACTGACAGCCTGGAGCTGAGCTGCTGTTTGCTGGGACTGGAGTGGTGGAGATCCAAGCTTAAGGTTGGTAGAGACGAGACTGAGGGGGAGGCAGGATGATACAGCTCTGGAGCTGTGCCTTTCCAGCTCATTCCCCTTTCTCACACAGCTAGACCTTCAGAGCATGCCCACAAAGGGTTCAAGCCTTAGAAAATCTCTACTTACTCACCTTCCCCTGATCCCTCACTTGGTCTGGGGAGAGGCAGCGTGGACTCCAGCTGGGAAGGATTTGCAAGAAAGAGAGGCTAGGCCCCATCTATCCACCTGCCTGCCCAGCATCCATCCATAGAGGAGGAGGGGTCAAGGCCACACAAGGAGACCATCTGTCCTTCATTGCATTTTTCTTTGCTCCTTCTTTCTGGCTGTGTAGTTCAGGGGTGGCAGTACAGCCTCCCTTCTCAGGCTTTACCTTCTCCACCAGCCCCCCTGTTACTCAACCACAGGCCCCAGGCCTCTATCAGAAGGACGATCTGGGCCGGAGGCACCTCTGACACTGCGTATAGGAAACATATACTATGTGAAGCTCCTGTGTGTCTGGTGATTTACTGGGGCTCGGAGACATACACTTTGCTGACCCAGGACCGGAATATCACCTGTCATCTACCGGCAGGCTGGCCTTACTATCACCCCACTGCCCAATGGGGACACCGTGAGCCCTGGCCTACTGCTCAGTCACATGGGGTTCCACACAGCCCTGGTGCTGAGCAAACAGAAGTGTGGGGGCTGGGCTATCAGTTCAGGGAAGCAGGGGACACAAGAGATGGGTGGGTGTCCTAGCAAAGGGGAAGGGTACCAGACTGAGTGTGAAAGGGCGTGTTGGGGGGATAATCCATCAGGCTGAGGAAACACACAGTGTATCACCCCCAACACACAGGACACGCAAGGCTGTTCTGCCTGTCCCAGGGCCATTGGGTTAGCCTGGGACAGACTAGAAACTAGCCAGTTTGGATTCAGAGTCTATGGGTGTGGTCTCTGCTAGTTCTGTCCTTATGTGCGTGTTCACAAGAAAGAGTTTTGGGTTTGGGCTTAGAGGTTGCATACTGGGTTTTATTGAATAAATACACATATCATTTATTATTTTTACCATATTAAAGTTTGCAATTTAGGGCAATAAAATGTTCACATTGTGCAGCTGTCACTACTACCATTCACTTCAGAACTCTCTCTCTCTCTCTCTCTCTCTCTCTTTCTTCCTTCCTTCTTCCTTTCTTTCTTTTTTTTTTAAGGGGCGAAAATACACAATTTATTTTATAAATGATTTTTTTTTACATCTTATTAGGAACAATGAATAGAAAATACACCAAGTATCTAGTCATCTGAAATATTAAAAGGAATTTTCCCCTCCTTTTTCTCTATATTTTCCAAATGTAGAAAGGGCACAGCTAACATAGTAAAGTCAAACCATTTAAACATACACACCTTAACAGATTTTAGGTGCCAAAGTGCCAGCTTATTTTTATTTGCTCAGGAAATTTAACAATATAAAAAAGTTAAGGTTTCCTTGAAGTCACGGTCACTGTCCAAAGATTCAGTAGTAAAAACAACCGAACGCTGCCACAACACAGAATAAGCTGTCGTTCGTGAAAACATCGTGAGTGTAGTTGTCCATGTCTGCATCCCAGAAACATCGAGCAGCCATGAATACTCCTTCACCTCTCTGTTCTCCAATCACCACCTGCACCACCATTTTATACCGGTCATATCCCAATTCTTTTAGCTTATCTTTAATCATTTCTGATAGACGTTTTGTGAGGTAAGGCATTTCATCTGGAGAATAGTCAACGCTTGCCAATTCTTCCTTGAGCACAGCATGGACGCAGTCTTTAACCACAGAGGGTCTAAACCTTTACTAGAAAATAGGCCTCAGAATATAGGTGTTCTCAGGTTCCCCTGAATTCTTGTCAACCTCGCACAAGCCCTCGGAGGGGCTGGCTGTTATGGACTGGCCATGGAAGGACACAGCCATACCACTGCGTCTGAATCCAGTGGATCTCTAGCTCTTCCTTCCTTCCTTCCTTCCTTCCTTCCTTCCTTCCTTCCTTCCTTCCTTCCTTCCTTCCCTCCTTTCTTTCTTTCTTTCTTTCTTTCTTTCTTTCTTTCTTTCTTTCTTTCTTCCTTTCTCTCTT